>PVKE010010853.1:6809-41601 GCA_004027555.1 Craseonycteris thonglongyai
CCCCCAGAGCCACCCCGCGGCCCTGCTGTGTCGCCCCCAGAGCCACCCCGCGGCCCTGCTGTGTCACCCCCAGAGCGCTAGAGCGTTCTGACCCCACATCTGCTCTGCTCGCGTGTTCATCCATCCAGGAACGGTCTCCTGAATCACAGGCCCTGCCTGTGTCTCTGGTGTGCAGGCCGCCGGAGCACACAGTAGGCACCATATGTGCTGAATGAATGAGGGAGGGAGGGAGGGAATGAATGGATGAGACGGGCATCCAGGCCCGGCTGAATGCATCTCTCCAGTACGTGGAAACCAGAGTCTCCGTTACTGTTTCCGGAAAAGGTTTGTCTTTTCCAAATGGACTCCAAGCGTTACGGAAGGACTCAGCCCAGAGACACACACGGTTCTTACGCAGCACAGACAGGGTTTGGGGTGCTCGCCTGCCCCCCGTTGCTTGTCTCCAGGAAGCTGAGAGTTTCCTGGCCGCGCTGGGGGGGAGAGGCTGCTCCCGACAGCGCCCACGCCGCGGCGAGCGGGAGCCGGAGCAGGGCGCCGTGGGGGCAGCTGCCGTTCTCTGCTCATTAAGGCACTTCATTCTGATGAGCGACGTCCCGGGCAGAGCGGGCGGGGGAGGAGCAGGTGGCACGTTCCTCCCGAAACACCTCTGTTCATCGCGGCGCGCGCCCGGGAGCGCTTCCGAGCTGCTGGCCGGCTCTGCCCGTCCAAGCCGGGAGGCCACACGCCCTCCGCGGGCAGAGCCGTCCTCCGGCGCCAGGCTGTCGGTGGCTGGGCTGCAGGGGGGCCGTGAGCATGCGTGGTGAAGCCCACCGCGGCCAGACCGCGGTCTCAATCCCATGGTGGGTGAGGAAAGGCTGCCGCACGCTCTGGGTACCAAGTGCCATGCAGGCCCTGGACAGTCAGAAGGACAAGGACCTGCAGTCCTGTGGCCTCAAGAGCCAGCAGGTGGAGATGCAGGACAGCTCCGCACGCCTTGCAACCGCAAGGTCTGGGGATCGAATCCCAGCCCGGGCCCGTGCAAACCCATGTGCTGGACTGTGGTGCGACTGGCAACCGCCGAGCCCTGTGACGAAGGTTCTCGCCTCCCACGCAGGAGGCCCCCAGTTCAGCTCCTGCCCTGCACAGCCCCACAGCCACCGGCGTGGAATGACACCACGTCACCGCTAATGACGTACAGCTGTGGAGACTGCCCTGCTCCCCTTCTCTCTCTCTCACCTTCTGTCAAACAATAAAATCATCTTTTAAGAAAGAAAGAGCAAACAGTCAGCTTCCGCGTGTCATCAGAATCCGGTCCCCTCCCTGGGACCAGGCTGCTTCGAATGCAGATGGACGCACAGCTGTGAGCGGCCGCTCACTCCTCTCGCGTGTGGGTTCGGTTTGACTCGCGACAAGATTCAGAGTAAGGATACGATCAAGCTTTTCTTAAGGGGCGCGTTTCGGGGCTGAGTCTCATAAAAATTCAGAATCTGTTCACTTGAGAGGTTGTCCAGGGCAACCGTGGGGATCGGCTCAAGTCGGGGAGGATGCAGGTATTGCTGTCGGAAGACAAGGCCTTCCGTTCTGGAAGCTGAGGCTGTAACAGACAGGGAGTCGTGCAGAGCCGCTGCCGGGGCCGTCCCGGGCGATGAGCTCTGAACACCAGGCTCGGCCGGGATGTGGCTGCACAGATGCCCAGCGTGGGCGGTGGCCGCGTGGAGAGGACCGGCAGGAGACGCCTCTAGAGCAGGGAGCTCCCGAGAACACGGCCTCGGGGGGTGTGGGAGGATTGCTAACGCCCGCCTCACCCCCGACCACCCCAAGGAGCTCACGCTGACGGACATCAGCGGTCTCTTCACGTTGCCTTGGTAAAGGGGGTGCCCGTTTGGAGCCCACACCCCACACTGGCTCATATCCAGCCACCAATATTTCTGGACCTTCTGCGTGAACGGAGAGAGGCTGGAGCGAGGCGTTGTGCCCCGGGCTGGGTGTGCCCGGGACGCGGGGGGTCACCCCCTCTGTGGCCCACAGTGGACGCCCCATCAACGTCCGTCAGCTGTCGGCGACCATGGCAGGGAGCCGGCTGAATTTTAACTCCGTGTCATCCTGCAGGACGTTTGCTGGGTAACCGAGCAGTATCCTTACCACGTGCGACACTCGAAAGTACCCAGGCGTGCGGGAACGACTGACACGGTCACTAGTCGCCGTCTCACGGGAACAAAGTGACCCGTCAGAACCCAATGTCTGTGCGTTGTCCCTCTTCCGTCTCCCCGTGGCCCCCGGGAGGAAGTCTAGCTCCTCGCCTGCCACGCAGGACCCCGTGATCTGACTGTGCCCCTTGGCACACCGAACGCCAGCCACGCTGGGCCCCTGGCACCTTCCAGACGTGCTCACGGGCTTGGTGACCGGGCGTCCTGGGCGTGAGCTCGTCCCTCTTTCCTGGCAGCTCGGCTCACCTGACAGTCAGGAAATCGGAAGCTCTGCCGGCAGCGGCGGAGCAGTGAGCATCAGGCGAGCACTCCTAAAATAGCAACGACGCACGCTGGGGGAGGTTTGTTTTAAATTATCTGCAGCTCCGTGAGAGTGATCAGTAACAGGCAGAAACCGGTGGGGACTGTGCCCTTGGCAAGAAGCCAGCGCCGGGTGACACCAGTGCCGCGTGGCTTTCCCTCTGAGAGCCCGCCTGGTCCCCGAGGGCAGCGGGACGTCTCTGAGCACCAGGAACCGGGCTTGGCGTTCAGATGGTCCCGGTTTAATCAGGCCCTGAGACGACATCCTGAGGGCGCCCTAGGCCCGGCCCTCGGCTGCCTTGCAGTTGAGCTACATGTTCGATTTGGGCTTTGGGGCTACGTGAGCTTATCTGAGCGGAGAAGCTGATTTCGTTTTCTGAAAACACAAAGAACCTGTGTCTATGAAAAGCAAAATGCAGCAGGCTGCACGGTCTGGTGTGAGGTCCCCTCCCTGGGTCCCCCTAGACACACGGGGTCAGAGGGTGGACATGCTGCCTCTCCTCCCAGCAGGGGAGTCCACCGTCCCTTGTCCCCACCTGTGGCGTGGCAGCTGCTGCGTCCGGGAGGACCTGCAGGCTGTGACCCCGTGTGTGAGGCAGCCACGGAGTAACGACCAGTAGCATTCGGGGGATCAAGCAGCCACCAGAGGACTGTGTGCGGCAGGTGGGCTTTGAAAGACCTTGTGGGGAAGCCGGGAGGGCTCAGCGGGTTGAGCGCTCGCTTGGGAGCCCCGAGGACCGAGCATCGAATCCCGGCTCCGGCCCATGTGGACCCACATGCTGAGCTGGGGTGTGCTTCCCGCACGTGGTGAGGCCCCCAGTTCAGTTCAAAAATTAAAAATAAAAAAATTAAAAAAAAAAAAAGAAAGACCTTGGGCCGGACTCCTGGAGTTAGGAGGACTATCTGGCCTCCCTCCTCCCCGCTCTAGACCCTTGGCCACACCTCGTTTCAGGCTTGGGGTCCCCATCTCCCCCACCCCATCCTGTCACGAGCATATAAATCCTCTCTGTGTCACACGCAGCCCTCAGTGTGGGAGGGTGACCCACCGGCAAAGTTACCAGCAACGCGGTTCTTTTATTTAAATATATATAATCATAGTTCCTAGTATTTTTTTCTTTTAATTCAGAGAAATAAGAAAAAGAAAACGGTTGCTACGACCACTCGGATCATCGTTACTGAACTTTTATTTAAATCGAAGTAATATGTGAACACGCCTAGAAAATGCTCTTGAATTTCCGTCAAGTTACCAAGTACGAAGTAGAGACAACTCCCCTCCGCCCACTTGTTCACGACCGTTTCTAATTTCTTTCCAAAGAAAAGCAGCTGACACGGAGGTGCACGCGTGTGCCGTCGCGTAAGGGTGAGGTGTGAGGCTCCCACCCGCCCTCGCCGTCACCACCAGCCCGTGGGTGGGCAGCAGGGCCCCCAGGGGGGTCCCGGGATGGGCGAGCCGCCTCTGCAGGCCAGTGGGGTTGGCCAGAGGCTGCCGGCGGGACACCGAGCTCCCAGCCACCTCAGCTGTTAGACGTCTGAGCGCCTGGGGCCGCTCACACCAGGGCTTTTGCCTGGAGTCCCGCACTCAAGACGAGAACAGACGTCTCCCTCACCTGCTCCTGCCACTCAAGTCCTCTTCTTCCATTCAGCCCACAGTGGCCTGAGCACTGTCTTTCTTTCGTGTCATGAGGAGTAAACAAGAGGGAGTTGGTGACACTTCATTATTATAATAACGGAGTGATGCCCTCAAAGACTTGACCCCTTTACTTCCCAACTCCATCACCTTCGCTGTTGGCTTTGTGTCCTCATGGTTGCAGGAGGGCTGCCAGTGCGCCTGCCATCTGTCTACTTCGTGAGCTGATCGTAGTAACTCTTTCACGCTTGTTGTCAGGAATGCTGAACTATCCAGGATCCCCCACCGCCGTTCCCGTATGTCCCATCCTCCAGAGACAGGTCACAGACCACTTCGAGCTGCAAGGGAGGCTGGGACAGCAAGTAGGTGGCGTAGGTTTAGCCTCCGTGGAGGGAGACAGGGGAGGAGAGGGGAGCTGGGACTGTGAGATGGGCCGAGCTCCCACGCAGGTTCGCCCGCAAAGAGGCTCCTCAGGCAGGTTTGTCCCCAGCTCCTGTGCCTTTGGGGGGGACTAGATACTTTGTTTCCTTCTTTGGGGAGAAAGGCAGGGCTCTGCAGCTTTATTTTTAGACAACATCTCATTAATAATTTACTTCTTTGCCATGACTGTGCCTCCCGACGCTAAGGTCGGCGCTCTAATGTGTCGGTGAATTATGTTTATTCCTCAGGAGCAACATAAAAACCATCTTGATGCCTCTAAAAATCACTCTCGTAATAAAAACCTTGGTCATTTACTCATTTTCCTAGCGTCACCCTCTTGTCTCACGTTGTGAGTGTTATTACTGAGCTCCTGACGACCGCCGTCACGGAGGCAGTCGGTTTTATAGAGCAGGGTTATTGCCGTCGTTAGATGGTCCGAATTCCCAGGACGGCGCTAAAAGGGGGACTGAGACACCGAGGGAAGCCGCCGGTATCCCTGTCGCTCCGGGGCCTCGGGCGTGGCGGGTCCAGCACCGGTGTGACCCCGGCAGCGCGCCCGGGGGGTCTGAACAGAACCACGTGCGTCTCAAACCCATGCCTGTCATCGTCGATACGGCATCGTCACCGTGAACTCGTGTGACTTGTGCCCAGTAGAATTGCTGGACCCCATGAACGAGTCCACGGAAACATGTGGCAGCAACAGAAGAAATGCACGGAGCACGTGGGTGTTGCCAGTTCGTGTCTTTAGCCGCTAAGTCGTGCTGTTCTCCGCTCAGTGAGCTGTAGGCCCAAGCCCGGCTGCACCCATAAACCCTGCAGGGATGCAGTGGGGTGGCTTCCCCGGGGGTGAAGGTGAGTGTGAGTGAGCGGAGTGGCAGGACGACGTCCTCCGGGGGGCAAGGAATTGCTGGCAGAAGGCAGGTCTCCGAGGACCGTGATCCTGTTCGTCACCGTTAAACGCGTCAGCTTATATTCTCTCGTTGTCACCAGATGTCCCTGGGGCGACAGCCCTGCTGTCCGCCAGAGTTCTCAGGCGGAGGCTGTCCTGCGCCAGCTCCCTGAGCACCTCTGGGCGGCCTCATCGGACACCACTCTCCGGGTGGGGCCACGGCCACCTCAGAGCGCAGCCGGCTCGTGGGCAGCTGCCCTCGTGGGTCACTGGTTTGGCTCAAAAGAACTGGGGAGTCTTGAATCTTCTAGAGACGGGTGGGAACCCAGAAAACACGCTCCCCTCCTGCCCGCACGGCGTGATGAAGGGAACTGAGAACAGCAGAGAGGCAGGAAGGACCTGAGACAGACAGACAGACACCGGTGGGAGGTCTTGCCTCCCCCACGTTCCCTCCCCTACGGGGGGCGGCCCCCGTCTGTGACGCACGCCCACGGCCACCGTGTCGTTTCTGACGCTGACGTCGTGAATTTATTTGGAATTAACCAGCATGAGAACTTGGGAGACTAGAGCTCCAGACAGGAAGTCGTAATCCACTGTCAAAGGAGACACGCGGGCCACGTTCAGTCCCGTGGCGGGGAGGTGCCACGCGGGCCATGTTCAGTCTCGTGGCAGGAAGGTGCCACGCGGGCCACGTTCAGTCCCGTGGCAGGAGGAGGAGAATGCAGGGAAGCACGGTTTTGTTTGAAGGCCCCTTCCTCACGGCCCTCCTCCCGATACCACACAAAGGACACAGGCCACACGCATCTGCAGAGCAGACTCAGCCCTCCCGAGAGGACAGGCGACATTACGTGTTCTGAGCGTGGGCAGCTCAACCCTGGGGCTGCTCCAGTCGGGATGTCGAAAGGTTGGGTCTCTCCAACCCCACGCCGCTCGTGGGACCCGCCACTTCCTTTACCCCTTAGCCACCCACGGTTACCACGCCTGAGTCCCTGACATCGGAGCTGGTTGGTCTCACTTGACTCGTAGATCTGAGAGTTGGTGGGTTCCTTCCCCTTCTTGTCTCACTCACTCCTTCACTAAGGTGACCAGATGTTAGCATTGGTGAAGCGGGACACCATTGACCGGGGGGAGGGGGATCTTGATGAAAAATGGGGTCTATCTCCCGCCGCTCCCCAGCTTGTCGTGCATTCTTTCCAAACATCGGGACTTTTTTAAAACACCGCGGGACGCGGGACACATTGTTAAAAATCGGGACTGTCCCGCCAAAAGCGGGACATCTGGTCACCTTATGCAAACCCCTCGTGACTTTAAAAGCTATCTCTAGGGGAGGCCGGACCGCTCAGCGAGTTGAGCACTCGCTTTGCAGCCCCGGGGTGTGAGGATCGAATCCCGGCCCCGGCCCATGTGGACCCATGTGCTGAACCGGGGTGAGCTTCCCATGCGGGGGACCCCAGCCCCGTTCCCGCCATGTGCGGCCCCCGCCCCCCTGTGTGGAACGACACTGTGTTGAAGGCGGATGACGTATAACTATGGAGACGGCTCTGGGCCCTCCCCCTTCTCTCTCTCTCTGTTAAAGACAATAAAATAAAGCTTAAAAAACAAATGTGAAGCCAGAGGTCTCAGGAAGGGCAGGGGAGCAGAATCACGTGGGGTCCACTAGGAAGTGACCCAGGAATCGGGGCTGGTTTTAGGGGGTCCGGTCAGGGCAAGTAGACCTCTGTGCGCAATCGCAGGTGTGCCCCCTCCTCACAGCCAACACGGCCCAAGAGTAAGACCTGCGGCCGGGAACAGCTTTGCACGGTCGGGGGCCCAGGGCCGGTCCTGGAGGCCACAGCCCGGGGGAGGGGGAGGCACCCTCTGTGCCGTGCACACCAGCCAGGTGAGCCCACCTGGGGAGGGGCTCGAGCGTCTCCCTGACGCCCCTCCCTCCTGGCCTCTTCCTCCCCCCGTTTCTCTGGTCACCCCTTTTCCTTTGGTGCAGTAACCGCGCTGGGCTGAGCTTCTGCAGGAAGGCCGGGGCTTGGCCTTCCTCCCGCCTTCCCCTCCGTAACGCTGGCCCGAGAGCCCCTTCTTGCTGCCCAGCGGCCACCCTGCAGCCCCTGACGTGGCCCTGGTCACCTGGCCGCCCCTCCACCCAGAAAATATGTCCTCGTTTCACATGTTCCCCCAACAACGATCAAGCACCTACTGTGTGGGTGGTGCCAGGCCTGGACATGCCACCGGTGGGGACAGCGACTGCCACACTTGTGTTCCCAGGGCCCAAAATCGAGGCAGGCGGGCGGGCGAGCCGTCTGTGCAAAGCAGGGCCTGCGGGAACCCCGGCTACCGCGTGGAATGCCGGCGGCCACGTGGGCGCTGAGGGAAGGCCCCCGAGCCCCGGGACCCCGGTGTGTTTACGGGAACCGGCGCCTCACCCCTGTGCTCTGCTGGGGGTCAGACTGCAGAAGAAAACGGCCTGTTTTGCAGCCGCCATCCCGGCCGATGGCAAACCGGCTCCGTCGATGGGGAGGGCGCGGGCAAAGCGGGCGTCAGGATTCCAAGCTTTTCGCTCGGCGGAGAGCGGGGAGCTCGGAACTCCCCCCAGGTAACGGACACGGGAGTTGCCGTCTGGGCTCTGGGGTTTAATAGCGGACGAGGAGAGCCAGCCGAACGCCTTCACCGAAGAGCCGCCGCCTGCGGAAGAGACTGAGCCTAAGGCTTGGGGAGGCGTCTGCTAAGCCGCGAGGACGGCGGCGGGCAGCCTTGTTAGCGGTGGGCGAAGCCCATTCGGATGCGGGCTGGCCACACCCCCCAGCAGGCACACACGTGTGTGGGCGTGTGCGGGTTTAGGAACGTCTGTGTGTGCGTGTTTGTGCACGTATTGTAGGTTCCGCGTGTCTGTGTACACGTGTGCAGAAACCATGTGTGCCCGTGGACAAGTCCAAACACTGCACTTGAACCTGACCTCCCCGGGGACCCTCCTTGCCCCCCGAGTGCTGCCACCGGGGTCCCGGTTCTTTGGCCAGCAGTCCTTGTCACACTTCGTCATCGTGAGAGGGTGTCAGTCTGTTAGCACCTCGCCCCTTCTACTGCTCCGTGGGCCACGTGAGGGCCGGGTCATGTCCACCCAGCTGGGACCAGGCCACGGGTGGGCTGCGTGGCCTGAGTGACCCCGAGGGTCCTCTCTGGCTGGCCGCTGCGGATGCGACTGTCTCCATAGCGTCCTCTCCTTCGGGGCTCTGGGGACAGATCTCCAAGGGGTTTGCAATTCCCTCCAGTTTCAAGGTCACTTGAAATTCGGCAAGTGCCCCCCTCGCGGGGGTCCTGCCGGGATTCCTCAGCTCACGCCGCCTGCTAAGGACCAGGGCCGGCCTCCACACCGCCGCCCCCCCCGGAGCCGTCACGGGCACCGTGACTTATTCGAATGTAGCCGTCTCTTTAAACGAACCTTCATGCCACCCGTCCTGTCCTTTCCTCCCAAATGCAGAGCTTCGTTCCCAGCCCCGCCGCACGCCGCAGTGACGCTGTCTCCTCCAGACACAAACCAAGGGGCCAACGGCTCTGCCCTGACCCGGCCACCCGTTCTCACGGTATGTCTACGTAACGAGAAACCACGGGAGGGGTCAGGGCGTCCTGACAGCCGGTCGGGGACGCAAGCTCCCGGCCGCACGCCGGGCCGCAGACGGAGCCTCGGAACGGCGTCGAGAACGCAGCCAACGCGGCCCGATGGTCCCACTGTAATGAGATTGCTCTACGGAAAATAAAACCTCTTCAGTCCGTGGTGGGTTCTTTTCCGCAGTTTTATAATTAAATTTCCCCGTGAGAGATGGGCAGGCTGGTACAGAGAACGGAACGGACGCAGCTCGGGGAGGGCTCTGTCTGCGCCGCCACCCGCCCGCCGGCTCTGGAAGATGCATCTGGCTCTTATTTCCTCCTCGGTCCAATGCAACGCGGCCAACGTGGTCCACACGCCCTGTTCTTAACCTAAAGTCAAAGCCTCCAAGCTGGCCGCCGCTTCCAGAACCTTCCACGCCCCTGGAAGGCAGCGCCCACTGGGCCTTGATGGAGTTAGTTACTGGCTGGGTTCCCCGCCCCCCACAGCAGAACTCAGCCCCCTCTCAGCAACCTCCTCCCACCGCGGGGTCCTCGCCACCGAGACGCTGCTCCTCCACCTCCCAGGCCTGCGAGCCTCCCTGCGTCCTGCTGAGCAGCTTCGCTGCAGACTCTGTGGGTGCAGAAGAGGCGGGTCTTGGTCACGGGGCCGCCTTGCCAGGCCCCGACCCCCTGGGAATGGACAGGTCTCCAGAATCAGATCTGTGTCTGGGCTGTTCGTCTCCCCGAATCCTGCTCGGCTGCCTGGCCGGGGCTGGTCGGGGGCGGCTGTTGTGTCTGAAGGACGTCACTTGCTAGTCACCAGAGGGACACGTTAAGGAGTGTCTTCATCGGGGTCTTGTCCTCGGACGCCCAACGCCATCAGCAAGGCAGAAGGGGGGGCCCGGGACCCAGCACGTGCCCTCCAGTAGGAGGAGGTCTCGGGGGAGGGTGGGTGCTGCTGAGGTTGAGCAAAGAAAAGTTCAGGCGTTTCCAGGGCCCCAGGGACCGCATGGGGGTGGCACCTGTCCTCAGACCCCGACATTCTGTCAGCCGTCCTGCCTGAAGCCCAATCGGCGCGCTGCTCACAGCAGATCCACGGGGCACCTACGTGGCTGTGAAAAGTGAGGAGGTCAGAGAGGGGGAGCCCAGGACAAAGACACCCCTCACGGCCCGTGTGCATATGTGTGTGTGTGCATGTGTGTGTACATTGGGTGCATGCATAGGTGCACATGTGTATGCATGTGTATGTGTGCATTGGGTGTGTGCATTGGGTGCATGCATAGGTGCACATGTGTATGCATGTGTGTGTGCATTGGGTGCATGCATAGGTGCACATGTGTATGCATGTGTGTGCGTTGGGTGCATGCATAGGTGCACATGTGTATGCATGTGTGTGTGCATTGGGTGCATGCATAGGTGCACATGTGTATGCGTGTGTGTTGTGTGCATGTGCATATGTGTGTACACATGCATCTGTGTGTGCATAGGTGCCGTGTGTGTGCACACGCATGTGTGGGTATACGTGTGTGTGCATGGGTATGCATGTGTATGTGTGTGCCCCACACCCAGGCAGCCGCATCAGCACGCTGACCCACACAACTCCCGTATAATGAAGATATTACCCCCGTCCTGCTGTTGAGTGAACGTTTTCTGTCTCACATGCTGTCACGGAAGCAGCCCCTGGTAAACAGTCGGGGGACGCTCGTGTCCTTGTGCCCACCTCACACCCTTAGCCCGGGTGACTCCAGGGCATCACCAGCCACCGCTGGCTTAGGAAAGATGGCCTGTGTCAGGCTGAGTTCTCTAAGAAGTGGAGTTTTTCTGGGGGCCGACTTGTTTTCTCGATACAAGTTCAGCCGGAAAGAATGCTTCTTATCGGTGCTCTTGGGAACACGCTCCTGCGATTGTGATTATGCTAAAGAAGTGAGCTGCCGAGAAAAAGCCGTCCCTCGTTTCTGAGATAAATCCCACTTAGGCATGTAGGGGAGGAAAAATACATTCCTCTCTCTCCTTCTGTGTTCCTGGCCAAGATCCTTGTGATAAAAGACAGACCGACAGTGAAGAACAAAGAAGTCTATTCACGTGGGGGCCTCGTGTGCACATGGGAGGCACCCAGAAAACAAGTGACTCCCCAGCTGGTGTGGAAATCGGGCTTAGGAGCATCTTCCTGGGGAAAGGGGGGAGGAAATGACTTCTAGGGTCGGGGGCTGGGCCCTGAGACAGGCGGCAGGCCTGATAGTTGGGACAGTCTGCCCTCCTGTGACGAGTCGGTCTCCCTGGCTGATGGCACTGCCGGGAGGGGCTTTAGGACACCCCCGTTCCCTTGGGTGGATCTGTCTGTAGGCAGACAAGAGACATTCAGAGGAAGCCTCTCCCTGCATCTGCTGTCTGTCTCTCCAGCGTCAGGAGCTCAAAATTATCAGGACCAGGGGAAGCCAGGAGGGCTCAGCAGGTTAAGCGCTCGCTTTGCAGCCCCGAGGATGGGAGATCGAGTGCTGGCCCCGGCCCATGTGGACCCACATGCTGAACTGGGGTGAGCTTCCCATGCGGGAGGCCCCCAGCCCGGTTCCCACCCTGCACGGCCCCCACCCACCTGTGTGGAAGGAAACCATGTTGAAAACGGATGACGTGCAACTATGGAGACGGCTCTGGGCCCTCCCCCTTCTCTCTGCCTCTGTATCTCTCTCTCTTTCTCACTCTCTGTCAAAAACAATAATAAATAAATAAATAAATAAATAAATACAAATAGTAATGGGGAGGCCGGGATGGCTCAGTGGGCTAAGCGCTCACTTTGCAGCCCTGAGGACTGAGGATCGAATCCCGGCCCCGGCCTGTATGGACCCATATGCTGAACTGGGAGCTCCCCCAGTTCGGTTCTCACCAGGGTGAGACCCCGGCCCAGTTCCTGCCCTGTGCAGCCCCGCCCACCTGTGGAGTGAAACTATGTGGAAAACGAATGCTGTGCAACTATGGAGACTGCTCTGGGTCCTCCCCCTTCTCTCTGTTTCTCTCTGTCAAAAAACAATAAAAATAAATCTTTAAAAAAAGAATCAAATGTTCAGAAAAGTCCTGTTGTTTTTTCTTCTTAAATTTGCCAAAGGTGCTTCTGTTTTCTTGGGAATATTTCTCTCCCCTACTAAGTGCAGCTCCTGATTTCTTGGCGCTTCTGTTTTGCTGGTTCCAGACCGAGAAGTCCCTGCACTTGGCTTTGTCGATTGCCCTGGGGTCCTCTGCGTCTGTTCGCCCCACTCCCCACCCGCTTCTGGAGCCCAGGGCTGCGCTCATTCACTGATTCTGTGTTCGTGGCAAAAACATTTAAAGCAAAGCATTTGCTCTGGCTCCGTCTCCGGCCAAATTCCTGGGGTCTCCCTACATAACATTCGCATCGCCGTTCTGTTTTTAAGATTTATTTTATTGTTTGAGAGCAAGAGAGAAGGAGGAGGGCCCGGAACAGTCTCCGTAGTTGTACATCATTCGCTGTGACGTGGTTTCACCTCACACAGGTGGGTGTGGGGCCGTGCGGGGCCGGAACCGATTTTGCCGCTGAGCCGTCCCGGGGTTACCAGCTGCACCACAGTTTACCACATGGGTTTGCACGGACGTGGCCGGGAGCCAAACCCCAGACCTCACAGCTGCGAGGCAAGGGCTCAGCGATCCCGGCATTTCCCTGTCGTTACGATTTTAAAGATTTATTTTTATTATTTTTGACAGAGAGAGAGATATAGAGACAGAGAGAAGGGGGAGGGCCCAGAGCAGTCTCCATAGTTGCACATCATCGGTTTTTCCACAGTTTCATTCCACAGGTGGGCACGGGGCTGCACAGGGCAGGAACTGGGCCGGGGTCTCACCCCAGTGAGAACCGAACTGGGGGAGCTCCCAGCTCAGCATATGGGTCCACACGGGCCAGGGCCGGGATTCGATCCCTGGTTCCCGGAGCTGCAAAGTGAGCGCCTAACCCACTGAGCCCTCCCGGCTTCCCCTCGTTACGATTTTAAATGGCCTCTAAACGCAGTTCTGATTCCCAATTGGCCCCAGTTGTTATTTCAGAGGTTTCTTTCATTTCTGAAAGGTCTGTTGTTTTTTTTAAGTGTCACCACTAAATGTTCGTTGCGTTACGCCGATAAGGGGCGCTGCTGAGCTCTGCCCTGCACGTCCTTTCTCGCCTGAGGTTTTCCTGGCGACCGTCAGAGAACATGGTCATGGTCCCCGGGCTGGGGTCTTCAAGGTCGTACTTGCTCAAGGTGTGGTCGCAGCAGATGCCAACCTGTGAACTTGACCTTCCGGGTTCTTCCTTCCAGCTTTCTGTGGCTTCTTTACACGTTCCCTTCCGTGGCGTTCTGCGTGTGCAAACATGTTCGTCGCCTTCCTGTGTGGGTGAAAACTCATGGGGTGCAAGCATGCCGGGTCCCATCCTCCTTTCCCCGAGCACTGCGTAGGGGCGGCTCTGCTCTCGCCGCTGTCTTTTCCGAGCTTTGATGGAGTGTGTGCGTCGGGGCCTGGCCACCTCCGGCCACATTTCCCATCTCTCTCAGCGGCGTGGTGTGTCCCCGGCTCCCGGAGGGCCATTCACTTGGAATGTGATGTCCTGTCGTCCCTGTCACCTGGTGGGCGCCCAGCACACCCCTAGCCATGGGCAGCCCTTCTGCTTCCTGGAGCCGACGAGGATTAGCGGAGGCTCCCGGTGTCCAGAAAGTGGGGGGCCCCGGCGTGGCCCCCTGCCCGGGGCAGGCTAACGCTCTTCCCCGCCCCCCTTTCCAGATCCGGTCCGACAAGGACAATGACATCCCCATCCGCTACAGCATCACCGGTGTGGGCGCCGACCAGCCCCCCATGGAGGTGTTCAGCATCGACTCCATGTCCGGACGCATGTACGTCACCCGGCCCATGGACCGTGAGGAGCGAGCCTCCTACCACGTGAGTACCGCCCCCCCCGGGGCCTGTGACCACAGAACCCCCCGAAAGCAGCCGGGAGCCCACGGCCGGCCCCACCCGCAGGGTTTCTATCCCAGTGGATCCAGGGTGGGCCCGAGAATCCGCACGTCTGACTCGCTCCCGGGCGAGGCCGGGCTGGGAGAGGGGCCGGCCCAGGAGGTCTCTGCCCCCGTGATTGCCCACGTGGGGGCTGACGGGGTCCCGCAGCTGCCACACACGCGGGCCGCCGGCTGCAGCTCTTCCTGCCGTTCAGAGCCGTGCCTGGACATGCCTTTCCCCGGTGGCCTCGCTGGCGTGGCGGGTAAGGGGTGGCCCTGCAGGACGGGGGAGCCGCGGGCCTCACGCCCTCCTCCCTAATGCTCCGGTGACCTTGTGCAGGCCGGTCCCCACCCTGGGTTCTGCCACTTTGTCTCATCTGCTGGGTTAGGGGCCCCGGCAGCTGGAGGGACCCGGTGGCAGAGCCTCGGGGCCAAGCCCGCCGGTCACTGGGCGAGACCTGGGCGTCAGCCACGCTGGTCCCCCCGTCCTCTCTCCCCCGCAAGGCACAGGCCCTTCTAGAATGCGTGCTTCCGGGGCTCTATGGATGCTCAGCCAGGGGCTGGGGCGCCCTGAGTGTTCACTGACTGACTAAGAGGAGAAGGAAGGGAGGGGTAAGAGAAGGACATGCCCCCCGAGGCCCTGCACCCCCAAGGCCGTGCCCCCTAAAGCCAGGCGCCCCTCCAGGCTGTGCACCCCCAAGGCCGTGCCCCCTAAAGCCAGGCCCCCCAAGGCCGTGCACCCCCAAGGCCGTGCCCCCTAAAGCCAGGCCCCCCCAAGGCCATGCCCCCTAAAGCCGGCCCCCCTCCAGGCCGTGCACCCCCGAGGCCGTGCCCCCTAAAGCCAGGCCCCCCTCCAGGTCATGCCCCCTAAAGCCGGCCCCCCTCCAGGCCGTGCCCCCGAGGCCGGCCCCTCCCCGCGGCAGCACTGGGCCTGATGCTGCCCATGCCGCCTTGCAGCTCAGAGCCCACGCCGTGGACATGAACGGCAACAAGGTGGAGAACCCCATTGACCTGTACATCTATGTCATCGACATGAACGACAACCGGCCCGAGTTCCTCAACCAGGTCTACAACGGCTCCGTGGACGAGGGCTCCAAGCCAGGTGAGCCCAGCCCCGGCGGCCCGGGGACCGGGGGCCCGGCTTCTGGGCAACCCCTCTGCTCCCCCGTGGACACAGCCCCGCAGAACCCACCCCCGGATGTGTTTCCGTGTCCTTCCCAGCCCCGATGGGGACACAGACAAAAGAGGAGCTGAGACAAGCGAGGGAAGCATCGCCGGGACGATAAGGCTCAGACAGGGACCCGGGGCGCACCACGCGTCACGGGATGGGGGCTGCAGACCAGGGAGGGTCCCCGCGGAGGTGACCCGTAAGCCAGGAGCTGAGGTGTGAGAAGGAGCAGCGCTCGGGGAAGGGCTGGGACCCGTGTGTGTGCTGGCACGGAGCCTGGGGTAGAGGGCACGTGCAAAGGGCCTGGGGCAGGAGACGAGGTCAGACCGAGGGCCCGCCGTTCACACCACACTCTGGATTTCATTCCAAAAGCACCACAGGAAGCCCGGGGGAGCTCCAGGCTCCCCCCACCAAAGAGGGGAGCCCTTGTGAGCCCGGCCCTCAGCTTCCCCCAGAGCCTGTCTCCCACAGACTTCAGTCCAATGGATGACGATGACCGTGACTGGTCTTCGGAATCCGTAGCCACCAAGCGGGCACCCTCCCCATCCCGTTTAGCGAAGACCAGCCTCCAGGCCGGAGGAGGTAAAACTAATAAAACCCTTCTTCGTGCGGATCTGAACTCCACTCTCCGGGGAGCGCGGGTCCTGGGAGGGCCCGTGCGGAGCCCGGAGCGGGGTCAGCCGGGCGCCACGCGGCAGGCGGTGAGGACAAACATGCATCCTCATGTCTCATGAGGGGTGGCCGCTGCCTCTACAAGGTGAACCGTGCGCTGAATCGTCTCAGCGTCCTGAGGCCAGGGCCGGCCCAGGGCCCGCGAAGGCCACGGCTCGTCACGATGCTATGTCTGCAGGAACACAAATGAGGGCCACCACCGCCGCGCCGTTAGGGAGCTGGGGGGTATTGGGTGTCAGCCTAGGGGCGGGGCTTTCTTGTTAACACAGACACGTGTGGGGCCTCTCCCCCCGAGACCCAGAAACTCTGTGAAGGTGCCCGGATTCTCTATCACAGATGAAACCTTTTGTCTTATTTCCAAACAAATCGATCGCTCCTCTTGCCCAGCACTTGCCGCAGGCTTTACCCCTTAGGTCTAACGAAGCAGCGGCCCGGTGGCCGCCCCCCTGGAGCCGGGCCGCCGGGCTGCGTGCTGGCCTGGGGGGGCCCGGAGGTGGTGTTGACCCCAAGAAAAGCCCCCGTCTGCCACTCGCTCCTGCCGCTCCCAGGACTACGGCGCTAACTGTGACCGACCTTCGGAGCCCCGGGGGCATGGGAGGGGACCCCAGGGTCTGTCTCTGACCCCAGAAGAGCCCTCAGATGGGAACAGGGACATCGCCTCTTTGTGCAAAGCCCCCTGGAGCTGTCAGACACCCCTGTGCACCCAGCTTCAGGCCCAGGACGGGGCAGCACGCCACAGTGTCCCCAAGACACGCAACCCGCGGGGCCGGGGACGTCGCTCTCGCTTGCTCCTTCACGTCACCAATCACAGTCCCGGGTCAACCCTGTGCCCCGCGGCGTGAGGACCCACAGCCGCCAGCAGCCTGTCATTGTTCCCGGGGAATCACAGGCCGACGAGGGGCGTCAGGTGTACGTTCTAAGGAAAACACGGGGAAAGACGTGTTAGCGTTGACTCCCCTGGACAAGAACCTCTTAAGGCGTGAATGGTTCGTTTGGGGGTCACCCACGTTCTTTCCCAGCCCCCACACCCTCAGGTTTATGAAATCCTCTCCGCTGGCTGGATCAGAGGCGCTCGAAGGGCATGGAGGGTCCAGGGCCGGCCTGGCTGGGGGTCAAGTGAGGCCACCCTGAGCCAGCCCGGGGCCGGGCAGGGCTGTGCGCCTTGTTCAGACGCAGCTGGGGGTCCCGTTCTCGATGCCACTCCCGTCACAGGGTCTCAGCTTGTGGCGGGTGGGGGTCCCCAAAGGAAAACCAGATTGCTGCCCCAGAACGGGGTGCCTGATGCTGCACCCACCGGGACATTCATTCGTTTATTCGTTCATTCCACTCATCTTTATTAAGTGTCTTCCGGGGGGGAAATGTGAAGAACTTCTTGTGCTGAGGACCCTGGGAGGAAGTTCTCCAAACACGCCCACCTCGCTTCATGCAGTGAACACATTCTCCAGGAATTGTGTGTAAACCCAATTGTTAAGAATTTAATTACCAGCAGACTCTCCCCGGAGTGAAACCGAGTGTTCGGAAGTATGTCAAGGAAATCCAGGAAGTGCCGTTTTTAGCAAATGGTGGGCTCTGTGTTTAAACCAGTCGTCTCCCTGAGGACAACCGGGAAGTCTCGATAGAATAGAAAGTAAAGCATCCGGTTAGAGGCCCTGCAGAGCAGACGTGCGGCTGGCAGAGGAGGGGAGCCGGGTGCCTGGGCCCGTCTCCTCTGGAGACGTCTGCTGACTCCCGCACTGGCTGGCAGCAGCTGGAGAGCTGCACGGAACCTTCCGGACTTCTGGGGGTGGGCACCGAGCGGAGCGCAGGGCCTGCTGGGGGGACGATCCCCGGAGAACTCTCCAGTTTGGGTCGAGCCCTGCGGCACAAGGGGGAACAGGGAGCAGAGTCCTGTTCTCAGGAAGGCGACTTAGGGCAAGATGATCGGAGGCGATTAGGTCCCTTCCAGAAGCAAAGGCAAACCTCGTGTGGGGAAAGGTAGCACCCTCCAAAGCCTCAGGTCATCTCCGCAGTTATTCCCACGCAAGCCCCCAGTTAAGTAGGCGCACGAGGAGACAAACCCTGACGGAAATCAGAGTACAAGCAGCAACGCGGCCCCGAGGACGTCGGACAAGACCGCGGCCAGGCTTCAGCTCAGTGTGTGCGAGGAACCGAAAAGATGAGAGAGAACTGCGTCAGGGAACCAGAAGTCACGGGAAACGCCTGAAGTTAAGACTGTGAATGGATTGAGCCGTGGACGCCATAGAGCGAAAGGAACGCTTAGCGCTTTGGAAGACAAAGTCAAGAAAATGTCCAGGGAAGGCCGGGATAGCTCAGCGGTTGAGCTCTTACCTTGTAACCGCAAGGTTGCGGGTTCGAGTCCCAGCCCCGGCCCGTGCTAACTCGCACGCTGAACTGCAGCAACTGGTCGCCGCTCGGATGGCAGCGAAGGTCCTCGCCTCCCATGGGGGAGCCCCCGGTTCAGTTCCCACCTGCGCAGCCCCCGCCCACCTGTGTGGAATGAAACCGTGTCATGGATGATGTGCTATGGAGACGGCTCTGGGCCCTCCCCCTTCTCTCTCTCTCTCTCTCTCACCTCCCAAACAATAAAAAAATGAAATCAAATAAATAACTAAATAAAAAAGAAAATATTCAGACCAAAGCATGAGAAATGTGAGACTTTAGCGGGTCCACTGTACATATAATTGGCATCCCAGAAGGGCCCAAAGAGAAAGAAGAGGCCAGAAGCAATACTTGAAGAGATGATGGCTGGGAACTTCCCAAACTAACAGAATATGTCAAGCTGCAGATTCAAGAAGCACTAAAAATTCTAAGCAGGATAAATATAAAGAAAATCACAGCGAGTCACATCGGAGTGAAACTGCTAAGAACCCCATTAAAATTTGAAAAGCAGGTAGAGAATCTCAAAATGGCATAAAACTTTTAATGGAGCCATAAGAAGACTTAAAACCAATTTCTCCATATAAATATTGGAAGCCAGAAAACAATAGAAAGAAAGTGCAGAAAGAAAATAGTAAAAAACCTAGACTTCTTTGTTCGGTGAGAATAGCTTTCTAAAAATAAAACTGAAATAAAGCCATATTTATTTAGACAATCAAAAAAGAGGTAATTCGGGGAAGCCGGGGTGACTCAGCGGGTTGAGCGCTTGCTTTGCAGCCCCGGGGACTGAGGATCAAGTCCCAGCCCCGGCCCGTGCGGATCCAAACTCTGAAGTGGGGTGTGTTTCCCACGTGGGAGGCCCCCGCCCACCTGTGTGGAATGAAACTACATCAAAAACTGATGACGTACAACTGTGGAGACAGCTCTGGGCCCTCCCCCTTCTCTCTGTCTCTCTGTCTCTGTCAAAAAAAAAAAACAATTCTGTCCTGTTTAAAGCAGGAGCCTGGTTAGTGCAGTGGGTGGTGTGTCAGTCTCATAAAACGTACGTGTGGCCGGCCTAACAATGACCCCAGGGGACAGCTCAGACATTCCCGAAGGTCCCAGGAGCAGTGTGTGCGTGTGTAGGTGTGTGTGTGCGTGTGTATATAAAGGATAACCATATGGATGCATCTCAAGAATATAAATTGCATAAAAATGTTGGCCTTGTGGGGTTTGAAAGCTGCTTAAGCAAACAAACAATCAGCACGTGCAGCGCAGACAACAGGCCTGAGTCTGTCTTTTCACCTTGAAGCCCCTACACCAGGAAGGCCCGTGCTGGGGCATCGAGTGCTATTGGGAACGAGCCACGTCTACGAAAGGGCAGGGCGGGCACCGGCATCAGGCAGGGCGGGGTGGGCAGTCGGGTGGACACTTGGGCAGGGCGGGGCGGGCACCGGCCTGGGGCATGCACAGAGGCAGCAGGTCCAAGCCTCAGCACCGAGAAGCTGTGGCTCCTCCCGCTTCCTAAAACCAGCTTTATTACCGGTCGAAGAAGAGAAGGGAACCCATGTGCCACATTCCAAACGAGCAAACACTGCTTCGAAATAATGACGGCACCTAAAGGCCGGGACACACGGGGGACCTGCCCCCACGACCCCGGGGGTGACGACAGCCTCAGCTCCTGGAGGCACATTGGCCGATGGTGGGCAGATGCCCTCAAAGGTGCCCGCCCGGCACGTCCATGTCTAGGAGCCTATCCTGAGGACAGAGGTCACAGGGGTGCAAGACTGGGTCGTGCCCACGGGGCTCCTGGCAGCCAGGGGTGGAATCCTCAGCCCGCGCTTCCTGAACCCCCACTGCGTGCTGAGCCTGCTTCCTGCGGTGAACAAAACAGAGGAACCAGACCCCTGCCGGGCGGGGCTGGGGGGCTGGGGGCCCTTGGGTGCCCATCCCAGGTGATCAGTGGCTTCAGGTGCGTCCTTCACGCTGGGCACCCGGGGGTGGGCGTCTGGGGAGGTCTGACCCTGGCACACAAGTCCCCTCTGGGCCCTGTCACCCTCTCCAGCTGGGGGGTCAGAGCCCACACACAGCCGCCAGCCCCAGCTCCGAGGCCACGGTGTGTCCGCAGGAACCTCCTGGCCGCCCCGGACACGACTTCTGCACGGCCCCCTGCCCATGCCCTCCCCTGAGGACGCGGCGTCACCGCCCGGTCCCCTGCGCTGCAGAACCCGGGGGCAGCCGCCCTTCCAGAACGTTCTCTGGAGGCCAGCTCTGCCCCTCCGCTCAGGAGCAAGGCTTGAATTTTTCTTGGCAAATGAGACAGAACGTAAGGGTTGTGTTTTCATCTAATGAGGGGCGCTGTCGGCTGCCCGTGATGCCGGACGCGGCTTTATTCATCACGCCCCCCGGATGAGGGGGGGTGGGGGGCCGGGCCTCCCCAGGAACTCACCTCCAAAGGATTAATTTCACAAGCCCTAAATTGCAGTTTAATTTGAAAACTAATTCAGTCCCATAATTGGCTTTCTGCTCAAATCACTGAGGCTAAAGATTTAAATTCTTAATATTCAGATGACTTTGGAGTATCTGTGCAGTCGTCCGTGGGACTCATCTCGGGGGGCCCTCCGGCGGCGTGGAAGTAAAATAAATAAATAAACGCGCCCACTGACAGAATCATCTGCTCCAGCCCAGACCCTGCACTGTGTGGATGAAGGTTCCTTTGACTTCGTTCCCGGCATGTGGATGTCTCTGCTGTTTAATATTTCAACGTGACATTAGTTTCAAAATTTATAATACAGGCCTTCACGCAGCCACGAGGGCTGAGGGGAAGCAAGAATCCCAATTAGAGCCCCTTTTTTAGTTAAAAAATCACCAGTACGGAGGCGTCTTTTCTCGGGAGGTTCAAGAAACGTCGTGAGACTGGGCTGGGCTTGGGGGTGACAGACGGCGGCTGCGATTTGCCATCGGGAAGGGGCGGCCCTCCCAGGGGGCGCACGGGGACGCCCTGGGGTCGTGCTTTCTGGAAAGTGGGGCGCTGGGCAGACCGGCGGGGGTGGGGAGGTGACTTGGGGACCTGCGAGCCGTCCGCTGGTGACGGGCAGGCGCCCAGCACACGGGTGGGGAAGGCCGAGCACCCAGGCCCCAGGGGGACCCTAGGTCGGCGGGCGATGTCTGCCGGGGGCCCGGGGGGCGGAGGCCGTGCGTGGGCGGCCGGTCGCTCCCGTCTGAGCCGCTTGCCCTGTTCCAGGCACCTACGTGATGACCGTCACCGCCAACGATGCGGACGACAGCACCACGGCCAACGGGATGGTGCGGTACCGGATCCTGACCCAGACCCCACAGAGCCCGTCCCAGAACATGTTCACCATCAACAGCGAGACGGGCGACATCGTGACCGTGGCGGCTGGCCTGGACCGAGAGGTGAGGTGGGCACGTGGCCTCGGCCCTGCCGCCCGTGTGGGAGCGGCTGCCGCCGCCCTGACAGCATCCCCGGAGCCCCTCGGCCCTTGGAGGGCACCAGAGTGGGCGTCTGCGGTGGGCGTGCTCACAGAGCCGGGACGTTGGGCAGGACCCTGCCGTCCGGGTCAGGATGCCCAGCTGCCGGGTCCCGGCTTCTAGAACCTGCTCTCTGGCCAGGAGCCGCGTGCCGGCTCCGCCAGGGCTCCGCCAGCCCAGAGGCCACCCATTGGTGGCTTCTGCGCCCGCGAATCCGAGAAGGCGCGTGGCTGCCTTCGGGGTGAGCATGCCGACAGCACCCCCCGCCAGGGCAGCCTGGCTTGGGGGGCTAAGACCGCAGACCCGTCTCCAAAACCAGCCTCGGTCCGTTCCGCGGCCTAAGTCGTCCTTCGGAAGGGGCAGGATCCGCAGACCTAATTGCCGCGGTGTCTAATTAGGCAGAGCTATGTAAATGAGCGCTTCTACACGACCGGCCTGTCGGGAGGGACTTGGATGAGACATGCGCGGTTCAAGTGTCTCTCGTGTGCCGAGCCGAGCGGCCCCCGTCGGTAATCCCGCTGGTCTGCCGGCTCCCTAATTAGCACGTTAGCCGGCTGATAAGACGTGAACGCGCGCTCGGCTTCCCAGCCAGGTGGCGGCGGCCTCCGCTCGGGCTGCCGCGGGGTGTCATCTGCACGGGGCCACCCCTGTCCCCCTGCGTCCACCCACCGCAGGGCCGCCCTCAGGACCCCTGCTAACCATCCCGTCCTCGCGCACACCAACGGCTGCCTCCATCAACCGGAAATGCCTTCCCACGCCAGGCGGGCCACAGCCACCCTCTCCTGGCCTCGCAGGACTTTCAGGAAAGTAAAACCAACGCCTGGGGAGGCCGGGAGGGCTCAGTGGGTTAAGCGCTCACTTTGCAGCCCCAGGGACCGAGGATCGAATCCCGGCCCCGGCCCGTGCGGACCCATATGCTGAGCTGGGGAGTGCCCCCAGTTCACTTCTCACCAGGGTGAGACCCCGGCCCAGTCCCTGCCCTGTGCAGCCCTGCGCCCACCTGTGGAATGAAACTATGTGGAAAAACCAATGATGTGCAACTATGGAGACTGTTCTGGGCCCTCCCCCTTCTCTCTGTCTCTGTATCTTTCTCTCTGTCAAAAACAATAAAAATAAATATTTAAAAAGAAAGAAAGAAAGAAAACCAACACCTTCCGACGTGTGATCACCATTCCCCACCGTGCACGGTTCCTGGCAGACAAACACGATCCCCGCTGTTGACTTCGGCCATCCGCTCACGTTGCTCAAATCCAGGTGGAAAATATCCTTTGGCGACACGTCCACGTGGCCCCATCGGCGTCTGAGCAGCGTCACTGGAATTCCTGAAAATTCGTTTTCCCAGCAAAAGAGCCCCGGCGGGTCCTGTGAAGACAGCGCGGGGGGTCGGGCGGGGCCGGGGGCCCCCGATCCTCAGCGGCTGACTTTTGAGTCATTTTTACGGAGCCCCGTGTTTGAGGCAGCCCGTGCGACTTTGCAGCCTCGGAGGGAAGAAACAGCAGGTGAGACGTACTTGCCACTGACGGCCTGAGGGGGCCTGCACCCCGGAAGTCTCACTGCTTTTTCCCCAAAACGCAGAAGAGAGGGAAGGAGAACCGGGGCCAAACATGGCGGGAAAGGGGGCGTCGCCGTTGCCGCTGAGACGGTGGCCCCAGCGTTGCCGTCTGCTGGGCTCCCGTGAGCCACGAGGCGGCCTCCCCAGCATGGGGGGCGCCGGGCTCCTGCCCGGGCCCAGGCTGACCACCCGCTCCAGGACGCCCCCCGGGGGACCCTCAGGGCCACGTCTCCATCCACACGGAGTCCTTTCCCCACGGTGACACCTGCTGGTGGCTTTACTTGTCACAGAAGCAACGCGTTTGCGGCGGGAAAGCCACCCGGCGGGAAAGCCACCCGGCGTGAAGGACAAACACGCAGCCGTCCACCTGGATGGACACTGGGGTTGCCCACCCGCTCCGTGGCCGCTGGGCCTGGAGTTGCTGTGAACACCCAGGTCCCGTTCTCTCGAGCACGAGCCCAGGAGCCGCATCCGGCCTGGGGGAGAGTCCGTGTAACGCTCGGGACCCGCGCACGTCTCCCCGGCAGCCCCACGACCACAACCGGGGGTGGCTCTCGATGCCCATGTGTGGACAGGGACAGTAGCCTGCGGGTCCCCCGGCCGCGCGTTCGTCCTGCGGGTCCCCCGGCTGTGTGTCCGTCCTGCAGGTCCCGCAGCAGCGTCCTCACTTGCAGGCCCTGGTTCTCAGCGTGGTGGCTCCAGCGGTGACACCCGCGTGGGGAACAGCCCTGACCAGCGTGTAGCTGCAGGTTGGAGCGTGGACGACAGACTCCCAGCCTTTAGCGCCCGCCCAGCGCCCGGGCCTGTGGGTGCGGGAGCCCCAGCCTCGCGGCTCTGCACCGTGGGGAGCACGCCTGGGGTGGGGAGCCGCAGGCCTGGCGCCCCCCGTGGCATGGGGGTCCCTCAGGAAGCCTCCCGCGTTTCTAGGGCAGGCGGCCGCTGCATTATTGATGGATGTTCTGCAG
This sequence comes from Craseonycteris thonglongyai, assembly GCA_004027555.1. NCBI lineage: Eukaryota > Metazoa > Chordata > Mammalia > Chiroptera > Craseonycteridae > Craseonycteris > Craseonycteris thonglongyai. Next base: position 30,979 of record PVKE010010853.1, read on the forward strand.
AATTTAAACGCTGAGCTGGGGGAGGCGCGGGAAACCCCAGGGAAGCGCTCGCGGCTTCTTCTCTCCTTTTGAACTTGAAAGAGGCCCAGTCGTGTTTTAATGAGTTCGCTGAGGCACCGCTGTTTCGGGCTCGGGGGCGGCGGGCCGGGGAGGACCTCCCCCACCCCCGTCCGGGGGGACCTCCACCCACTCACGTGAGACCGGCGGGCAGGCCCAGGGCAGGGCCCTGCTGCGTAACGGGGACACGGGAGCCCCTAAGCACGCCAGGCCCTCCCCGCTACGTGAAGAGGGCAGGCCTGGCAGGGGTGTCTGTGAGCAGGGGCGCCAGGGGACCCCCACCCTCCGCACAGTCCGAGGGTCCTGCTGCCCACCCTGTCCTCTGAATACCCTCCCAGAGGGGCCGTGGTGGGTGAGAGACCGGTGACCGTGTTACTCTGACAAGTATGCTTTCTGAAGGCAAATCCGAGTGCAGGAGCCTGCCCCCCCTCCCCTGCTGCGCTCCGCGGGGGGCCTCGGCACTGGGGCCCCGCCCCCATTTCCTGCTGCTTGATGCTTCCCTCCCCCCAAACCCAGCCAGGAACGACCCCCCCACCCAGCTCCCAAACGCAGGTCCGGCCCGCCCTCTGCTGGTCGTCAGCGGCACACCCAGCATACAAGTGCATACACACAGGTGCACACGGGTACATGTACAGATGTGTGCATGACTACAGGTGCACACACATACACGTGGATACACACAGATACATATGCACACGTGCACAAGGGAACACGTGGATACATGTATGTGTGAAACACACAGACACATATACATTGATACATATGTACACACATAAGTATGCGCAGATACATATGCACACACATAAGTACACAGATACATATGCACATGCATATGCATGGATACATGCAGATACATGTGCGCACATACACAAGGGAACACGTGGCTATATGTACATGTGAAACAGATACATATACATTGATAAATATGCACAGATACATATGCACACACATACACATGGGTGCATGCAGATACATATACACACATACATAAGAGTACATGTTGATACATGTACATATGAAACATGGATATATGTACACACCTATATGTGCATGTGCACACATAAGTATGCACACACATAAGTACACTCAGATACATATGCACACATACACAAGAGTACACATGGATACATGTACACGTGCAACACATTGATACATGTGCACACATATATGCATGCATATGCACACGCATCTGTGCCAGTACATGTGTGCACATGCAAAAGGGTACACACAGACACATGTACACTTAAATACACACGGACACGTATACGTGAAGGTGCATCACATGCACACGCACATGTGGACACAGGCGTGCGCACGTGGCCCGTCTCTGATGGGCTGCTTCTCTGCGGTGTCGTGAGGGCAGTGACCGGGGGCGGTCCCTGTGGAGCTGGGAGCGGTGACTTGGAGCTGCCGGCACACGGCTGGGCTTCTCGGCGATGCCCTTTCCTTCCTCTCGTCTCTGGCTGATCCGGCCTTCGCCGTCAGCCTCTGTCCTCTTGTGTCTTCCGCTCCGGCCGCTTGGAGGGGTGGCTGCTGCTGGGGGCGGGGGTGGGGGCCGGAGGCTTGGGGGCTCCCACGGTCCCACCTGCTCCCCTGAGCTAAGGAACGCTCCCTTCCAGCGTCTGCGGGTGGTCCTTCTCTTTGCGATCCGTGGCCCTTTTCCGTACCACGTGCTCTCGGGGGCCCCGGGCCCCTCTGTGATCTGTGCTTCTTAGAGCAGGGCCGCCGGGACCCGTGCACGGCACCCCCCAGAGCCCCGAGCGCGCCGGCAGCCGCGCACCCAACCGACGCGTTTCGTTCACGAGGAGGATAAACAGCCTGTAAACCAAACCCAGACTGACGCACTGTTCTTCCCCACCTCGTCCCCGTCTAGAAAGTTCAGCAGTACACCGTCATTGTTCAGGCCACAGACATGGAGGGGAACCTCAACTACGGCCTCTCGAACACAGCCACCGCCATCATCATGGTGACAGACGTGAACGACAACCCGCCAGAGTTCACCACCAGCACGGTGAGGGCCGCCGCTCGCGGCCGGCCGAGGAAGGAGGGGGTCAGGGACGGCCGAGAGGGGCCCTGGCAGCGGGGCTGACGCAGGAGGGACACCCCTTGAGGGTCTGGGGGTGCAGGGAGGCCAGGGCTCCCCCAAGGCGCTGGCTGGGGGGCAGGGCCCCACTCCAATGTGGCTCCACGGTGCCCGGCTGTCCGCAGTTGTTGGCACCTGGACAGAGGCTCCCAGGCCCGAGCTGCCCAGCGTTTCTGAGTCTGGGCAGCTGACCACTGGTGCCCGAGCTGCCCAGTGTTTCTGAGTCTGCGCAGCTGACCGCTGGTGCCCGGGCCCAGGCGCGTGGAGGCAGGCGTGTGGCCGTGAGCACTGGGCCGGCTGGAGGGCATGGAGCGGAGTCCTGCAGCCAGCCAGTCGTGGCCAGGGAAACGGGGCACGGGGGTGTCCTGCGCGTGCCCACCCCACACGGCACAGCAGGTGCGTGGTAACCGGCCCCGAACCAGGCCGGACCCAGGTGGCCAAGTGCTTCTGGTGGCCACTCGGGGTCTGGAGCCCACGAGTGGCAGAGACAAGCCGCCCTCACCCGGGGGTGCCCCAGGGCCACTCCTCACCAGCCATGCAGCCCCCCTGTCCAGGGGACCCCTGCCGGCAACATCCTCACGCCCACTTGTGCCCTGCACACGCGGCGAGCCTTTGGGTGCCACCAGCCGTCTTCAGGGCCGGGCCCCGCGCTCCCCATAACCAGCACCCCCTCCCGATCCCCAGCTGAGGGCCCCACGCCGGCATGTCCGGCCCCCCAAGCCGGGCGCTGACCCAGTGGGGTCACATGCATCCACCCTCTGGTGCCCACCGAGCTGTGGCGCAGGCGCAGGGGGCTGGGACGGGCAGGGGGGCGTCCGCCAGGGCATCCCCACGACCCAGCACCCCCGGGCTCCCCAGCACCCCCGGGCTCCCGGCCTGGCGGCACCTGGTGGGCAGAGCAGCCGCGCGGCGGCCTCGGCCGTGGGGGCGCAGCTCCATCTGCTGGGCGGACGGCAGATCGCCGGGCAGAGGGAGCACTCAGGCCCCTGCCCGCTCCCCCCAGAGGAAGGCAGGACTGCACGCCTTCCAGCAGGCGAAGGGACGGACAGGCTCCATGGGGACCCCTCCCCGGGCGCCCACAGCCCCCCGTGGGGCAGGGCGGGGGCTCCCGGGGCCCACGGTCAAGGCCCTGTCATTACAGTGCAGCCTGAGACCAGTCAACCTCAGGGTCCAAGGCCGGGAGGGTGGGGGAGGGCGTGTCCTGCACCCTGAGACGGGGCTGCAGGGGAGCAAGTCCCCCCACCCAGGACCAGCAAGGGATCCGGGTCCTCGGGACAGAAACAGAAGCGCCCTTGTGGGGTCCGCGTGGCGTAGGTGCTGGGGGCCGGGGTCTTGTGAGGGGACAGTCTCTGTCACTCTTGGGCCGCTCGCCGGCCGAGGGGCTTTGCCGGCGCTCTGGAGCTCACGGTTCTGGCCCAAGCCCTGCTCTGTGCCGGCCCGACCTTCCCCTGCGGCCACGCGGGTTTCTGCGCGGAGCTGGGCCCACGCTCCACCGTCAAATCCGCCGGCCGCTGGGGATGGCTACAGTGGAATCCCGGATCACTGTTGGGACGAGAAGGCGCGTGCGGGCGCTGTTCAAATTCTCCCCCCACCGAACGTCTGCCTTTGCATCCCACGGGGCAGCGGGAGGCCGTCCCCGCGCCCGGAAACCCCTAGAAATGGAAATGAAAGCTCGTTATGGCTTCCGGGAGGCTCATAGGGAAGTCCCAACCCAGATTTAGCAGCCTGAGCCCTTTGTAGCGAACCTTTATTCAATCCGCATGAATTAAAACAGACTCCTCCATTAAACTTCACCCCACCGTCTGGGAGGAATTAGACTCAGGGACGCACAGCTCTCCCCGCGCCGTGAAATGACAGCCAGCAGCCGGTCACTGAGACACAAGAGCCGCGGCCTACAGTCCCCCGAGTTCTGAGAAAACCCCACCCCTGTGTTGAAGATACTGTCGTCTGGTTTTCCGTTCATGCATCCCAGGGCCCCCCACCCCCCAAGAGCCCATTGAGGGGGAGCCGGGAGGGCTCAGCGGGTTGAGCGCTCGCTTTGCAGCCCCGGGGAGCGAGGATCAAGTCCCAGCCCGTGGGACCCATGTGCTGAACTGGGGTGAGCTTCCCATGCGGGAGGCCCCCAGCCCGGTTCCCGCCCTGCACGGCCCCCGCCCACCTGTGTGGAAGGAAACCACGTCCAAAAACTGATGACGAACAACTGTGGAGACGGCTCTGGGCCCTCCCCCCTCTCTCTGTCTTTCTCTGTCAAAAGCAATAAAATAAATATTTTTTAAAAAAAAAGAATTTCAAGGCACTGACAGCCCAGCGTCAAAGCGAGCCCAGCCGCCCTCTGGGCTGGGCCACACGCCCCCGGAGCCGCCCCAAGCAGGGAGTCTTGCCTGGTAGGAGGGGCTCAGGTCTTTCACATACATGCACGCACATATGCACATGCATGCGTGTGCACACACGTGTATGCACGCACACGCGCATGCAGGCAAGGCTTAGGCTGGATGTAGATTGTGCAGATCAGAGCCTTGGGTCCTGCTGGAACCACGGGCCTCTGGAGGTGCCACCGCGGTCATGGCACGGCCCACACAGGAGTCCTTGTGTCCGGGCGCGGCCGGGGCCCCTCCCAGGGCCAGGAGGGAGGCTCTGCCCGCCTCCCCCTTCCTCCCCGGCATCTGTCACGTCTCTCCCTCACGCTTCGCAGTTTGCGGGGGAAGTCCCCGAGAACCGGGTGGAGACGGTGGTCGCCAACCTCACCGTGATGGACCGAGACCAGCCCCACTCGCCCAACTGGAACGCCGTGTACCGCATCATCAGCGGGGACCCCTCGGGCCACTTCATCATCCGCACAGACCCGGTCACCAACGAGGGCATGGTCACCGTGGTGAAGGTGGGTGCGCTCGCTTCCTGCCGGGCACCTGCCACACGCCCCGGGACAGATTGAACGGAAGCGATACCTGGGTTAAGAGCACCCCCGATGCCCCAGGACAGAGGACGGCGGCACCCAAGCAGCTGGGGGCAGGGGCAGCCTTCGCAGGACCCGGTCACGTGACCCCGAGTTGGGGACGGGACCTCCACACGCCCCAAAGCAAGTAGCTGTGCCCTCCCCTCCCTTCCCCTCCCCTCGGGCCCTGTGGCTTCTGGTCTATTAGGGGGCGAGTCCCATGTCCTCACCCATGGGACACCGTCCTGGCGTCCCTGCGACCAGCCAGCTCAGCCGTGACGGGTGCTGCTGCGTAAGGCGTTGTAGGGCGTGGAACAGCTCCTCCGTGGACCGTGGGGGTCCGTCCGTGTGCCGTGTCCTGGGAGAGCCAATCCTGGGCCGGGGCCCCTTCCGGCACCTTCAAAGCCAGAGCCATGTGGGCGTCACGTTGCCGTCTGCTGCGTCAGGCGTCCCCCCGACAAAGCCCCTCATGACGGCGTGCGGGGCCCACCCGAGTACCCAGGGCCACCTCCCAGCGCAGGGTCCGTCACCTCGTCACCTGTGCGGACTCCCTTGTCCCAAGGAGGGGACACACCGGTTTTCAAGTCAGGCCCTCGGGCGTGAGTCGGCCAAACACAGTGAGACGTGGACCCGCGTGCGTGTGTGTGTCTCGTGTCCTCCCCTTCCAGGCGGTCGACTACGAGCTGAACAGGGCGTTCATGCTGACCGTCATGGTGTCCAACCAGGCGCCCCTGGCCAGCGGCATCCAGATGTCCTTCCAGTCCACGGCGGGCGTCACCATCTCCGTCGTGGACGTCAACGAGGCCCCCTCCTTCCCCTCCAACCACAAGCTGATCCGCCTGGAGGAGGGCGTGCCCACCGGCACCGCGCTGACCACCTTCTCCGCCGTGGACCCTGACCGCTTCATGCAGCAGGCCGTGAGGTGGGTCCCCCGAGCGCGGCCCCCACGCCGGCCCCCCGCTCGCCACGCACAAGAGTGAGACCTGCCACCGGGAAGCTCCCGGTGGAGGCTCAGGGTGGCCCTGACCTGCGGGAGCAGGAGGACCCAGCCTGGGGACAGCCGGGGTCGCCGGGCACAGGCCGGGGTCTCGATGGTGGGAGGCGTCTCACAGACACCGCGAGGTCTGGAGCCGGGCTGGGCCGGCTCCGGTCCTCACCCCACCGTCACTCAGCTTCCCCACTGTGACTGAGCTCCTGGCGAGGACACACGCAGCCCGTCCACCTCGGGGACCATGAGCCCTGTTGTCCTGGCACACTGTGGGAGACCCCGCACAGGGCTGCAGAGGGAACCACATCCAGGCTGGGGCCGCTCCCCCAGCCCCTCGCCTCACGGGCGTCCCGGCTTGTCCCCCGGGCAGATACTCAAAGCTGTCGGACCCGGCAAACTGGCTGCACATCAACACCACCAACGGCCAGGTCACCACAGCTGCCGTCCTGGACCGCGAGTCCCTCTACATCAAAAACAATGTCTACGATGCCACCTTCCTGGCCGCCGACAACGGTACGCCCACTCTCGTGATGCAGCGGTCGGCGGTCACCCGAGAGGCCACCGGTCCCCCGAGGGCGGGGGTGGCACGGGGCCAGCGTCTGTGCTCACCCATGGGTGGCAGGGGAGCCAGGGCGAGGTCTGCTCCCGCCCTGTGACAACAGCACTTCCCGAACTGCCTCCCCACCTGTCAGGCGTGGCAGCTGCGCGGGATCGCGTCCCAGACGAGTCGCCCACCCCAGCACCCTGGGGATGGGATGGGACACAGTGACGGGGCCTCCAGCTGAGCTCTCGGCCCTGAGGGGCTGATGGTGGGCTTGGACCAGGCAGAGGACAGGGACAGATGTGGCCCCGCCACCACCCCGGGCTCCCAGTGGGGTCCTGAGCTGGGGGGACACCATGTCGGACGACCTGGCCCAGTGGGGCTGCGTGGGGCGTGGGGTGGGTGTCGTCGGCACAGGTGTGGGCTGAGATGGTGCAGCATCAGCAGTGACCCCGGTGGTCGCCCCGTCTGTCCCACAGGGGTCCCCCCCGCCAGTGGCACGGGGACCCTGCAGATCTATCTCATCGACGTTAACGACAACGCCCCAGAGCTGCTGCCCAAGGAGGCCCAGGTGTGTGAGAAGCCCAGCCTGAACGGCATCAACATCACGGCGGCCGACGCCGACATGGACCCCAACGTCGGCCCCTACGTCTTCGAGCTGCCCTTCATCCCGGCCGCCGTGCGCAAGAACTGGACCATCAGCCGCCTGAACGGTGAGCCGCCCCCGGAGCAGCAGAGGCGGGGCCTGTCCCCCGTGTGCAGCCCTTCCCTGCCTGAGCCCCCCATCCCCCGTGTGCAGCCCTTCCCTGCCTGAGCCCCCCATCCCCCGTGTGCAGCCCTTCCCTGCCTGAGCCCTCCATCCCCCAAGGCTGGGGACACTGGCCGTGCTCACGTCCACCCTGAGGATGTCGTTAGGGTGGTCCCGGCATCCTGGTGTTTGAATGCGTCACCCTCAGGACCAACACCTTTCATGGGGGCCCTTCCCTAGGGGGCTTGTGTCAGAGGGGGCCCAGATTCATGCTGTGCTGGAGTGTGCCTGTGAGCACATGTGTGGGCTGTGCAGCAGTAAGCATGTGTGCGTGTGTGCTGTGCAGCAGTAAGCATGTATGTGCAGGTGTGTGCTGTGCAGCTGTGTGCATGTGTGTGCTGTGCAGCAGTAAGCATTGTGTGTGCATGTGTTGCTGTGCAGCAGTAAGCATGTGTGTGCATGTGTGTGCACATGTGCTGTGCAGCAGTAAGCGTTGTGTGCGCATGTGTGCATGTATGTGCTGTGCAACAGTAAGCATTGTGTGCACATGTGCTGTGCAGCTGTATGCATGTGTGTGCGCATGTGTGCATGTGTGCTGTGCAGCAGTAAGCATTGTGTGCACATGTGTGCATGTATGTTCTATGCAACAGTAAGCCTTGTGTGCGTGTGTGTGCTGTGCAGCTGTAAGCATGTGTGTGCTGTGCAGCAATAAGCATGTGTGTGCATGTGTGTGCTGTGCAGCTGTATGCATGTGTATGTGCATGTGTGTACGCATATGTGCTGTGCAGCAGTAAGCATTGTGTGCACATGTGTGCATGTATGTTCTATGCAACAGTAAGCATGTGTGTGCATGTGTGCTGTGCAGCAATAAGCATGTGTGTGCATGTGTTGCTATGCAGCAGTAAGCATATATGTACATGTGTGCACATATGTGCTGTGCGACCGTAAACATTGTGTACACATGTGTGTGCTGTACAGCAGTAAGCATGAGTGTGTGCTGTGAAGCAGTAAGCATGTGTGTACATGTGTGTGCACATATGTGCTGTGCGACAGTAAGCATTGTGTACACGTGTGCATGTGTGTGCTGTGCAACAGTAAGCATTTTGTGTGTGTGCTGTGCAGCAGTAAGCATGTGTGTGTGCACGTGTGTGTGGTGACCAGACACCAGCTTTCTGAGCTGTCAGATTCGGTCCTTCCCTGCAGAGGTCTTGCTTACAAAGGAGGGCTGGCCGCGCTGACTGTCGCTTTGTGCCAGGTGACTACGCGCAGCTCAGCTTGCGCGTCCTGTACCTGGAGGCCGGGGTGTACGACGTCCCCATCATCGTCACGGACTCCGGGAACCCCCCTCTGTCCAATACATCTGTCATCAAAGTCAAGGTGTGCCCGTGCGACGAGAACGGCGACTGTACCACGGTCGGCGCTGTGGCGGCAGCGGGCCTGGGCACCGGGGCCATCATGGCCATCCTCATCTGCATCGTCATCCTGCTGAGTGAGTAGGCGGGGCCAGGGCGCCTCCCGTGAGCACTCAGCATGGGCGGGGCCAGGGCGCCTCCCGTGAGCACTCAGCATGGGCGGGGCCAGGGCGCCTCCCGCCGGCACTCAGCATGGGCGGGGCCAGGGCGTCTCCTCCCAGCACTCAGCTTGGGCGGGGCCAGGGTGTCTCCCGTGAGCACTCAGAGTGGGCGTGGCCAGGGCATCTCCTGTGAGCACTCGGCATGGGCGGGGCCAGGGCATTTCCCATGAGCACTTGGCTCCGGGGTGGCTTCGCCACGGCCCCCAGGCCCGCCTGCAGCGCACGTCCCCACTGCAGACCTGTCAGAAGCCCAGCTGCCCTGGCCCCTAGAGAACGAGCACAGGCCCACATAGCACACACATGCCTGCACTCAGGTACACACGAGCTGCCCGTAAACACAAATGTGCACATGCCTGCACACTCCCACACAGGTGCATGGCACATGCACATTCCTGCTTGTGCACACATGCATATACACGCACGGGTGTGCACAGCTTGCTTGCATGCACACACATGCATGCACATGCTCCCGTGCATGCACATTCCTGCTTGTGCACACATGCATATACACGCACGGGTGTTCACAGCTTGCTTGCATGCACACACATGCATGCACATGCTCCCGTGCATGCACATTCCTGCTTGTGCACACATGCATATACACGCACGGGTGTGCACAGCTTGCTTGCATGCACACACATGCATGCACATGCTCCCGTGCATGCACATTCCTGCTTGTGCACACATGCATATATGTACACTGGCATGCACAGGCGTGTTTGCACGCACACATGCATGCACACAGGTGCATGGCACACGCACATTCCCGCTTGTGCACACACATGCACACCATGCCCACACGGGCACACGCAGCCTGCTCACGGCACGGCCCCCGCCCCCGCAGCCATGGTTCTGCTGTTCGTGATGTGGATGAAGCGGCGGGAGAAGGAGCGCCACACGAAGCAGCTGCTCATCGACCCCGAGGACGACGTGCGAGACAATATCCTCAAGTACGACGAGGAGGGCGGCGGCGAGGAGGACCAGGTGAGACCCGCGCGCCGCGGCGCCGTCCCAGCGTGAGGAGCGCCAACTCGGGAGGTGCCTGCCTGGCTGGCTTTGGGGGGACGCAGGGCGCATCCTGACCCCACTACCGTCAGTGCCCCTGAAGCAGGGGGACAGCGACAGGCAAGGCGTGTGCGTGGGAGCGAGCGGAGTGGACGGCGGGGTCCAGCAGGAGGGGCGGTCAGGCCGGGGAAGGCAGCCTTGGGGCGCAGAGGGCACGGGGCCGAGGTGGCACTGCGGGCAGGGCGGGCCAGGTGACCGAATAGGACGGGGGCTTTTTCCGGCGCCCCGCCTGACCCCTCGCCGCCCAGGACTACGACCTGAGCCAGCTGCAGCAGCCTGAGGCCATGGAGCACGTGCTGAACAAGGCGGCCGGCGTGCGGCGGGTGGACGAGCGGCCCGTGGGCGCCGAGCCCCAGTACCCGGCCAGGCCCGTGGTGCCCCACCCGGGGGACATCGGCGACTTCATCAACGAGGTGGGTGCTCGGGCAGCGGGGAGCCGCCCCCACGGCTGGGCCCCAGTGGAGGAAGTACAGGCATAGCCACCAGCCACGCCCCCTGTGTCACATCCCGCCCCTTGGCACGCCCCCGAGCCCCGCCCCCCGCATCACGCCCCCAGCACCCCGCCCTTAGCATCACGCCCCGCCCCTTGTCACGTGCCCGGACCCCGCCCCCGCATCACGGCCTTAGCATCACGCC
>PVKE010010854.1:0-41551 GCA_004027555.1 Craseonycteris thonglongyai
GACCGAGGATCGAATCCCGGCTCCGGCCCAGGCAGGACCCACATGCTGAACTGGGGAGTTCCCACAGTTTGGTTCTCTAACTGTCTCTGTCTCTGTCTCTCTCTCTATCTGTCAAAAAGTAAAATAGAAATAACTATGCACTGAAGACAAAAAGATAATTTCTCTCTATAAATGTGAAAAGATAAAAAAAAAAATAAAATAAAATAAAACAGTACATCTGGTCAGCCTATGTAGGTACCATTCATATGCCTAGGAGATAGCAGTGAATGAAACAAACAGTCATTCTTATGAAACTCATACTTATTCTTGAGAGAAACAGTCATAAATAAATGTATCAGATGGCAGTTGGTGATAAGTATGGAGAAAGAATGAGGCAGAGTAAGGAAGATAGGGGGTGCCGAGGGTAAGGATTTGGGGAACAGGCTTTTGTAAGGGATGGTCAGAGAAGACCTCTTTGATAAACTGACATTTGAGCAGAGGCGTAAAGAAGATGAAGGAGGGAGTTATAGAGGATTTTGGAGGAAGAGCATTCTAAGTAGGTGGAAAGTGGGGTTGTGTTTGTATGTTGAAGGACCTGCAAGGAGACCAGTGTAGTCAGGGAAATAGGAGCAAGGAGAATGCTCAATGGAAGAAGTCAGCTTGCCCATAGGATCACTAGAGCCCACTGGTGTTGGTGAAGACTTTGGAGGAAATTCACAGGAAGATGCAGAGCACAGGAATGACGTCATCTGACTTAAGTTTTAAAAGAATCATTCTTTTACATTCCATCCTAGTGTTCTGTTATCTTAATGGATGATGTACCTTCTATTCAGGATCTAAAAGTAAATACGTTATAGAGTTTGATGTGGAAACTGTAAAGGATCTGGGAGATCTGTCATCAAGGCTACTTTCATTGCTACCTCTTCCTACCCTACCAAAGCTCATCTCCAAATTTAGGTCTTGGTCTTAGCATTCCCCTCACTGCTCTCCCATTCCTGCTAGTTACTCAGGACACAGGCCTCTGAGCTGTCTCTAATTCTAAATCAAACAGTTGCTGTGGTGTTTAATTTGTTCATTTCATTCTCAGCTCTCTGCTTCACATCCTCATGGATTAGTGCAGTTTAGTGTGACTGGTCTTCCAGTTTTGGCATTCCCCACTTCATTCAGTATTGCACACTGCTGCCAGAGTAATTTTTCTAAGGCTCATCTTCCTGTCAACATAACTTTGATGTCCCTCTCTCCACCAGAATACCTGGTTAGCTTATTTGTGCCCATTTATTTTCACAGTGGAATCCCAGAGTGCCTCTTTGTACATTCCATGCAGTATCTACGGCAACTCACTTTCAATTTTTTAAATATGCTCCACTTTTCCTTTCATTTTCATATGATGTTCCCTCTGCCTGGAGGTTTTCCCAGCAAACACACACTGAGAAGGTCCATTGGAAGCCCCCACAAGGCTTTCCACTAGAGCCTGTACTAGCCCGGAACTCCTGGAGGTCGGGATTTTGTCTTACCCATTTTCAGATGCTGTGTGGCACCTAAAACAGCGATTCCCAGTTACTAAGTACCTGGTGAATAATGTGTTCATTTAACTTTAAGAGGAAATGCTTTTCTGTTGCCATTTTGAAAGGACTGAAATGTGAATTTAAGAAATTAAGAATTATATCTTAGAATACTCAGGGAGCCTTTGAAAGTATTGGAGGGGAAAGAAAATTGAGGCAAATGGATGAGTTAGCCAGTCCCTACAAAGCCTGCAGAAGGAAAGATGAGGGCCTGAACCAAGGCGAAGGTTGGGCTGACAGGAAGAAGCTGAGGGCTGGTGAATCCCAGGTTTCTCACTTGGATGCTGGGATGGGTCTGCTGCAGCAGGGGCTTCAAAAGGACAAACCACTCAGAGGTGACAGCTGATGAGTTTCATTTAGGTTTTGTTTGAAGTGCTCATGGAATAGCTGCTACCCAAAAGGCAGGTATTTAATGGGTTTAGAACTCCAAGGAGAGTTCTAGTCTAGGATATAGCTATGACCTGAGAGCAGGGACAGTGCTAAAGTTATGAGCATGGGTAATTTGCCCAAGGTGTCCATGTAGAATGAGAAGAGAGAAGCAGCCCAGGAGAACAGCAAAATTAAGGAGAGGGTAGAAGAGGAGCGAGCTGGGAAGAAGGGAGGCCTTTATGGAGAGGCAAGAGGTGGGTCATGGGAAATGGAATCATGAGGCCCTAGGAACCCAGTGTGTTTGGCAGGTAGGAAGTTATTGGTGACTTCATCCATAACAGTTCCAGAGGCCTCAGTGGAAGTGCCCTTCAGGCTTGTGCTGGGTTTATGAGTGACTAAGCAAGCAAAGAAGTGGCAATGGTTATTGCACTTGATACTTTCAGGGAGGTTTCTCCCTCAATTTTTGGAGAGTCTAATGGGTGGAGCTCTGTCCTGAGGAAAGTGAGAAAGTTTTCAGATCCAGTAGAAATGTTGAAGGGTTGCCCTTGATTCCTTACTGGAATTTATTCCTCTGAGAATAAAGGAAAATCAGTTGAGGCAGATGAAGAAGTAGATAAATTTTAGGCAATGAAAACTAGAGAATCATGCATAATAGCTTCATTTTTATTTTTGTTGTTTTGTTTTTGTTTGATTGTTTTGAAGTATAGGTTGAGACAAAGGTGAGTGGGTGGAAGGGTGGGCTGGGGAGAGAGGAATATTGTTGCAGCCATTGTGGGTTTGCAGAAGGGGCTGGGCAGGGAGTGCATAGAGGAATGCTTGGAAACGAGTAGGCAGTGGCAGGTCTGTGCCCTGGGTGGTGGTGGTGGGGGGGGGGGGGCAGTGACGGTCTCCAGCTGTGCTCAGCACTTACAGGGAAAAAGAAGAGAAGGCTGGTGGTGAATTAATCTACATATTGAAGTTTATAGGACAGATGCAGTGGCTGGTAGAGGTGAGGCTGAAGGAAAATACCTTGGGAATATGACTAACCAAGGAATAAAGTCAAGCTGTGAGGTGGCAGCAGTGGACTTGGAGAAAGAGAGGAAGGTTGAGAAACAGAGAGAACATGACAGCATGGAGTAACTGCTGCACTTGGGCTGGGAGGGTGGGGGAGCTGATAAACTTGTGAGCCTGTGATTAGAACTGGGGGACAGGGGTGCTAGCAGAGTTGTGGTCCCTGGTCAGGTGTGGGTGAGGTGAGACGGTCCTGAACTTTCCCATAAGCAGGAAACCAGCTTTCAGGGACCGTTGGGACAGTGCGTGGAGGACCAAGAGGTGAACGGATGACAGAATTGGGAGCTGGTCAGAGGAGGGGACTGCACTCATTGTTCTCTGAGATGGGGATTCATTTTGGTTTTTTAAACAAGAGGTACATTGTTAAAATTGCATACATTGTGCTGTTTTGATTAGAAAATTTTGTTGATATTTTAATCATTTTATTCTAATAATTTTATTCTGTTAAATATTTTTAAAATTATAGTTTCTCTGTTTTTACCCCCATAGGTCTTATTTTGCCGTCTTACAGATGAGCAGCATAAAGTCTACCAAAATTTCATTGATTCCAAAGAAGTTTACAAAATTCTCAATGGAGAGATGCAGGTCAGCTAAATGATAAAAGCTGGAGAAATGAATTGTGGGCCAAAGGGAAGTGCTGGGTTTTTTGGGTCCCCCTCGTATAGCTGAGTCTGCTCCATGATACATACTTCCCTGCTTGTACATGGAGGTAGATAAAGAGATGAATGTGGGTGACATGAATGTTGCCTGTGTTCCGTAACATTTACATATTTATTCTTCTAGATTAAGTTATTTAGTTCTTTGAACCATCTCTTACAATTTTTTATTTTGTCTTTCATTGGCATATAGGAAGTTTTTAAGTCATTCACACTTACTCATCTCTCTTAAATAGCTCATTTTCTGTGCCTCCAACTTGTGAAGCCTTAGATGGTCTATCCAGTAGCTGCGCAATGCAAGCTAAGTGTGTGATTTAAAAACATTTTCTAGTATTCACATTTAAAAATGTGGAAGAGCAAAACACAGAAATCAACTTTAATACTATATTTTATTTAGCCTGATATATCATAAATATTTTAACATGTAATCAAAAAGATACCCCCTTTTTTTTTTTTAGTATTCAAAATTAGGTATAGTTGACCCTTGAACACCTTGGGGGTTAGGGGCACCACTTCCCGTATACTAAAATATTCACTTTTAACTTTTGACTTCTCAAAAACTTAACTATAGTCATCCCTCAGTATGGGTTCCAGGACCCCCACAGGTACCAAAATTCAAAGAAGCTCAAGTTCCTTGTGTAAATTGGCATAGAACAGTGCATGCAGTTAGCCCACTTCATCCTCGATTCCCAGCCTCAGGTCAAAAATATTGTTTTCAGCCAACGGTTGGTTGAATCCATGGATGTTAAACTCCTGGATACGAAGAGCTGACTACATTTATTGAAAAATATTTGCATGTAAGAAGGCCCTCTCAGTTCAAACCTGTGTTGTGCAAAGGTCAAGGGTACTTTACCCTTTGGACTCGCCACACTTCATGTGCCCAGTAGCCACATGTGCTCAGCACAGGTCTATGGGAAGAAAGATGAATAACAGATGACTGACTAAGGTAGTTTTGGCAATGTTCCTAATTTATTCAAGTCTTTTATTGTGTATTTGTTTAGCTGTTGTTTACTGGCTTATTTACTCATTCATTTATTCATTCATTTACTATGTTATTACTTGAGAGAAGGTGAGAGATAGAAAAGTGGGGAGGGCCCAGAGCAGTTTCCATAGTTGTGCATCATTAGTTGTGCATTCCACATAGGTGGATGTGGGGCCATGCAGGGCAGGAACCTCACCACTGAGCCATCCTGCTGGCTACCAGTTGTGCTGCAGTTCGGCTTGGAGTTTACACGGGCTGGGGTTGGGAACCAAACCCTGGACCTTGCGATTGCGAGGCAGTGCTCAACCGCTGAGCTATCCCGATGTCTCCCATTTATTAGTTAATTTATGATTTATATTTTTCTGCTTGAGCTTTAATACTGATGAGCTTGATTGTAGTTATACTCTGAAAGCTGTGACAGATGTGCTTCTGCTAGACATGGATGGCAGGCACTCCCCCTTGGTCTGTGTTCTGCTGAGGGAACTGTCTTCATAGCTTTCCCATTTGTGCATTTTCCATGCAAATATATTATCTGGTATAATATCAATGTAAAAGTAAGTGGAACTTTTTAATCTGTGTTACATATCGAACAGCCTGCTTTACTTCCTTCCCAAGTATTATTTTACATGGGATAATCTGAGTGCACATAATTCTTTTATACCATAGATTTTCTCTGGACTTACAGCCTTAAGAAAAATCTGCAACCATCCTGATCTGTTTTCTGGAGGCCCCAAGAATCTCAAAGGTATTGTGAATGATGAGCAAGAAGAAGATCAGTTTGGATACTGGAAACGTTCTGGGAAAATGATAGTTGTTGAGTCCTTGTTGAAGATATGGCACAAGCAGGGTCAACGAGTATTGCTGTTTTCTCAGTCCAGGCAGGTGAGCATACAAACCTCATACAAGAAACAAGTTAGTTCTTTATGACTTATAGTCATTAATTCAAAGTACAGGATATAATCTAAGTTAATGATTTCAAAACAAAATCTGCTGATACTGAGGTGGCAGGCCACAGGTCTCTTTGGGAGCTGGGGTCCTTTTCCAGAGTTGATGTCCAGAAATTGGCTTTTTAAAAGGGCTTACTTACCATATGATTCTGAGGTGTGGGTGAGTTCAGGCTTGAACTCAAGTAAATGCCCAGTATTTACAAAACTTGTAAGAATCAACAGTATGGAAATACCAAAAATACTCTTGTAGCAGATATATTTATCCACTTCAAAGCAAAAAATGCTTTTAATCTAAGCCTTTTGGGAAGCTGTGACTACACAAATGTAGAAGCACTCACTGAGAATGTGTATTTGATTTTTAAACTAATACCACATCCTTTCTCCCAAACAGATGTTGGACATACTGGAAGTATTCCTTAGAGCCCAAAAGTATTCCTATCTCAAAATGGACGGTACAACTACAATAGCCTCAAGACAACCAATGATTACAAGATTCAATGAGGTAACAAGTGAATGTTAACAGTAAAGCCTAATAGTGTGATTGTGAATATATGATGGGATAGAAGGACAGTGTCCAAACCTACCTAAAACATTACATTTGGGTTGGGCAGCAGGTATACGGCAGCTTATTGCTTTTAATTGTATGCATTTCTGGATTTGTGTGTGTGTGTTTGTTTGAAAACCCAACTTTTAAATATTACTAATATTAATATTAAAAGTAGGAGTAGTGAGATGGGATGCTGACTGACCAAAGGTACCTGGGACATGACCCAGCCCTTATACTGGGAGCATTTTCCATGTGTAGAATAGGGAAGGGCAAAGGTGGAGAGCTCTTACTGGTCTTAAATGTGTGTATTCAGTGCTTGCTGTATGTCTCAACTCTAGGACACATCCATATTTGTGTTTCTTCTGACCACTCGGGTGGGTGGCCTAGGAGTCAACCTGACTGGGGCAAACAGAGTCATCATCTATGACCCCGACTGGAACCCAAGCACAGACACACAGGTCTGTTTC
This sequence comes from Craseonycteris thonglongyai, assembly GCA_004027555.1. Classification (NCBI taxonomy): domain Eukaryota; kingdom Metazoa; phylum Chordata; class Mammalia; order Chiroptera; family Craseonycteridae; genus Craseonycteris; species Craseonycteris thonglongyai. Next base: position 6,560 of record PVKE010010854.1, read on the forward strand.
TTTTTAAAAACGAATATATTGGTGACATACAGTTAACTCTTGACCAACATGGGTTTGAACTGCATGGGTTCACTTTTTTCACTAAATGTGTTTTGTCTTCTTTATGATTTTCTTAGTAACATTATTTTTTCTCCAGCTTACTTTAATAAGATTACAGTATATAATACATATACAAAATATGTGTTTATGGACTTTGTTATGGGTAAGCTTCCCATCAATTAGGTTTGGGGGGTGTCAAATGGCATACATGGATTTTTAACTGCACAAGGCTTGGTGTATTGTTCAGGAGCCACTGCAGTTTAGTGGCTAGCGCTTTGGCATGTCCTCAGTGCTCATGCTAGCTTTAGCATGTAGTTCACATGTTGGAGGTCACCTACTCTTCAGCATGAGGAAGATACCCGCCAGCATCACAGACAGGAAGATTCCAGCAATTTATCCATAGCATCCATTGCTAGATCTGGGGTTCAAAGAATATGTGACATTAGCCAACACATATTGTTTTTTAGGTAGAAATACTGGTCTCTTTGTGATTTGCCTGTGTATCTGCCATAGGCCTTAGGTGTGTTTAGCCTCATTTGCCAAAGTTCTAACTTTGGGAGTGGAAAAAAGCAACCAGCTCTCTCTGTTTCTTTTAGTCAATGTTTATCATTGGGCAGGGCCCCTGTTGAGATGTCTCTCTCTGCCATAGGCCCGGGAACGAGCATGGAGGATAGGCCAGAAGAAGCAGGTGACGGTGTATAGGCTCCTGACTGCAGGCACCATTGAAGAAAAGATATACCACCGGTCAGTATAGGTGTCTGCCAGCTCCTTGACTGATGGCTGCTCTCCTGTTTGCAATGTGTGCAGGATGGAGAAGTACACCGCCAGGGTTTTAAGCAGGGAATTTTTTTTAAGATTTATTTTTATTGTTTTTGACAGAGAGAGACAGACAGAAAGGGGAGGGTCCAGAGCCGTCTCCATAGTTGTACGTAATCAGTTTTCAACATGGTTTTGTTCCACACAGGTGGATGGGGGCTGTGCAGGGTAGAAACTGGGCTGGGGGCCTTCTGCATGGGGGGGCACGCTCCAATGAGCCGAGTGCCTCCCACGTGGAAAGCATACCCCAGGCGGGAGCCGAACCGGGGGCCTCCCACATAGAAAGCTCACCCCGGTGAAAACCAAACTGGGGGCACACCCTAGTTCAGCATATGAGTTCGCATGGGCCAAGGCTGGGATTTGATCCCTGGACCCTGGGTCTGCAAACTAGCGCTCAACCCTCTGAGCCATCCGGGCGTCCCCAGGGAATTTTTTTTTAAGTGTTGTTTTAAAAAGTCTTTGAGTTTTTGTTTCTTTGTTACTTTCAGTTTTATAGTTCATCTGTAAGTGAGGTCATATGTTTCTTGATTTTTTCAGTCTGACTTATTTCGCTTAATAAGATGATTTCAAAGTCCATACATGTTGTCACAAATGGCTGTATTTCATCTTTTCGTATCTCTGAGTAGTGTTCCATTGTGTGAATGTACCACAACTTCTTTATCCAGTCATCTATTGAAGGACACTTTGGTTGTTTCCATGACTTGGCCACTGTAAACAGTGCTGCAGTGAACATTGGGATACATATATCTTTGCCTGAGGGTAAGGGGGGAAGGGGTGGGAGAGTGGGGGGATGGGGGGGCATTAAATGTATGATGATGGAAAGAGCTGATTCTGGGTGGTGAACACATAATGCAATGTGTAGACAATTTAAAATGTAGAATTGCACACCTGGAAACTGGAAACTATGTAATGGTTACCAACCAATGTCATCCCATTAAATTGATTTAACAATAAAATAAAAGGTTAAAAAAAAAATAGTCTTTCCATCTTGAATCAATAGTTTCTATAACTTGAGGTATAAGTTTTTGGTTTGGGAATTTTGTTTTGTTTTTATATATTTTTTAAAATAAAATAAGCCTAAGTGGCTTATTTTTTATTTTATTATTTTTAAAATTTTTACTAAATTTATTGCGGTGACAGTGGTTGGTAAAAGTATGTAGATTTCAAGTGTATGTTTCTATAATACATTATCTATATATAGCATTGTGTGTTTACCTCCCATAGTCACTTCTCCTTTGATCACCATATACTTGACCCCCTTCCCTCTTCTAACCTCCCGGGTTATTCTCTGGTTACCACCATACTGTTGTGTATGAATTTTTATTTCTTTGTTACTTTCAGTTTATATACCACATATGAGTGAAGTCATATGGTTCGTGACTTTTTCTGACTATTTTGCTTAGCAGAATCTCAAGATCCATTCACGTTGTCACAGATGGCAGTCTTTCATCTTTTCTTATGGCCGAGTAATATTTTATTGTATATATGTACCACATCTTTATCCAGTCGTCTATCAAAGGACACTTTGGTTGTTTTCATGTCTTGGCCACCATAAATAATGCTGCAGTGAATATCAGGGCACATATATCTTTACAGATAAATCTTTTCAGATTTTTGAGGTAGATATTCAGAAGTGGGATTGCAGGGTCATATGGTAATTCTATTCTTAACTTTTTGCATAACCTCTATACTGTTTTCCATAGTGACTGTACCAATTTAAATTCCCACCAGCAGTGTATGAGGGTTCTTTTTTCTCCACAGTTAGCCTCCACAAGGGGCTAATATCCAAAATATAAAAAGAATTCATATAACTCAACAACAAAAAAACAAACAATTAAATTAAAAAATGGGCAGAGGACCTGAATAGCCATTTCTCCCAAGAACACATACACATGACTAACAAACTATACGAACAACTTTACTAGTGCTATTGGGGATATGCATATCAAAACCACAATGAGATATCACCTCAACACCTGCCAGAACAGCTATTATCAACAAGACAATAAGTGTTGGAGAGGCTGTGGAAAAAAATGGAACCCTCATATACTGCTGGTGGGAATGTAAATTGGTACAACCACTATGAAAAACTGTATGGAGAGTCCTCAAAAAATTAAGAATAGAGTTACCATGTGACCTAGAAATCTCTCTTCTGGGTACCTACCCTCAAAATATGATAACATTTATCCTTAAAGATATGTACATGTATGTTGGGGAAGCCGGGATGGCGCAGTGAGTTAAGTGCTCACTTTACAGTGCCGGGGACCGGGGATCAAATCCCGGCCCCGGCCCGTGCGGAATCATATGCTGAACTGGGAGCTCCCCCAGTTCAGTTCTCTCTCTGTCTGTGTATCTATCTCTCTCTCTCTCTCTCTCTCTCTCTCTGTCAAAAATAAATAAATAAATAAAAATATATTAAAAAAAAAGATATGTACATTTATGTTCATTATAAGTTTTTTAAAAATATCTTTGACTCTGATAATTTTTCTACCTTATTAAACTTCAAGGACTATTTATGTATAAACGTCTTATTGTTATTTGAAAGAAGTATGCCTACCTACTATAGTATGCTGTCTTTTTTCAGAAAAATTTTAAGAAGTGACATAATTGAAATGCCAACATATTGGTATTTAAACACAGCACACAGTTATGATTAATGTTAGTGTTCTATTGGCCTTGGCTCAGATGCCCGATAGGGAATGGTTGACAGTACACCTGTTTTTCCCTCCATCTTTTTCTCTGTGATGAGTAGGGGATTTAGGCAGGGCTAATTTTGATAGTAGAATAGAGATATTGCCAACTCCCTCCCCACCCCACCCCCCAACCCTCCGCCCTGCCCCTGCTGAAGACTTTATTGTTGAGCTGCATCCCAGCTCCTAAAAGGGAGTCCCTATTTTCCTATATGCCTGGGCCACTTGTGGGATGGTTCATGTTCTTCAAGGGCCTTATTAGAGGGCTGGAGATGAATTGAGTTTTGAGAGGGAGAGCTTCCACTTAGAGATACATGCCTTAACCTGAAGAATAAGTGAATAGAAAGGAGCAGGACTACTTTATGGAGATATTTAGGCAAGAGTGACAGTGGTATAGTTCTTCAGCAGAATGGAAACTGGTAAGATGACTCCACGTGAAAACTTTGCAAATCCCAGGAAAGAGTTTTCTGCGCCCCTTCACAGGAGGGGCAGGGCAGAGGGCCTTTGGTCCAGGAGTCAAGAGGCTGACTCCTTCCAGCTTAGAGAGGCTGTGTGTCACATGAATGTATGTAAAAAGGTGTTTCTTAAAATGTGATGAATCTTAGAAGTTGCAAAAACCAGGGATGCTGGGATAGCTCAGCAGATTGAGCACTTGCCTTGCAACCACGAGGTCCGGGGATGGAGTTCCAGCGCTGCTCTGTGCAAACCCATATGCTGAACTGAGGCACAACTGGTAACTGCTGGGATGGCAGTGAGGGTTTTCACCTCCCATGCAGGAGGTCCCTGGTTTGGTTCCCGCCCCATGTGGCCCCACATCCACCTGTATGGAATGAAACCATGTCACAACTAATGATGTACAACTATATATTATTTCTAACTTAAATTGTGTAAAACATGGGAGGCCCACTGTACTTCTTGAATGGTAATTTTCCAAGGCTAAACATGTTGGGGATGATTTAGACATCTGTACAGCTGCAGTTGTATCTCTCTTATATTGTTCTATAAGTAGAATTTTGAGGTAGGGCTAAATATTATTTTATACCAATTCAATTTTTATCTTTTAGACAAATCTTCAAGCAATTTTTGACAAATAGAGTGCTAAAAGATCCAAAGCAAAGGCGATTCTTCAAGTCCAATGATCTTTATGAGCTGTTTACTCTAACTAGTCCTGATGTATCCCAGAGCACTGAAACAAGTGCTATTTTTGCAGGTATAACATAAAATAATTCAACTTAAAGGAATAAATTATGTAAGAATTATATAATGTAACGTTAGTGTATTTTTTCCCTTTACAGGAACTGGTTCAGATATTCAGACACCCAAATACCATTTAAAAAGAAAACTTCAACCAGCCTTTGGAACAGACCATAATATTCCAATATGCAAAATGCTCCCTGATTCTAATGCATCTGCAAATGATGCCACATCATCTGAAGAGAAAGCTACAGCCATAGGAGCTGAAGTAAATGCACTAACTTCTAATCAAGATGAATCTTTGAGAGATGGCCCTCAAACATCTAGGAATCTAACTGGCAGTGATAGACTTGGAGAAGAGATGAATGTGGTGTCTGAACTAGAGAACTCGTTGGTGATGAGTGGAAATGGGGAGTGTTCAAATTCTCTAAGAAGCAGTAAAATGGACAGGACATCTGGTGAGGAAAGCATCGATGAAAAGAAAGATTTTTCTAATAGAAGAGAAAGTTGTCAAGTTCAAACAGAACCTCTTTGGGAAAATGAACAAATTGAAAATAATTTTTGTAAACACAAGTCAAAAACAAAACATAGCATGACGGAAGAAGGGATCCAGGACAAACCACTGAGGCCAAGGCAAAAGCCCAAGACCTCTCAGCATCGGAGAGATGCTAAGTTTGAAGGAACTCGAATCCCACACCTAGTGAAGAAAAGGCGGTACCAGAAGCCAGACAGTGAACATGGGAGTGAGAACAAGGAACAGAGCAATGACGATTATGTTTTGAAAAAACTTTTCAAAAAGTCAGGTAATCCTTTTGCTGAATTTGCCACAGGAAGGGGATATGAGTAGGCTGTTTCTAGCAGGAGCAGTCTTTATTGAACAGTGTGGAGTGGGCTCTCAACTGAAGTATTTTTTCTTCTAAAATTCAAATTTGAAATGTATTACTGACATTTTTGAAAATCATATTTATGTCTCTTTTCTGAAGATTTAGAAAAATGTGAAATTTTGGAGAACAGTAGTACTTGACATAAGCACAGACAGGAGGGGTACAATGCTTTATAGGGATTTGTCCTCCATGAACATTAGTAGAAAATTTTTGTACATGCTCCTCTATTTACCTGATTCTCCAACCATGGGAGGATAAAGTAACATCATGTGGGAGAGAGGCAGGGCTATATGGCCAGAGGCAGGCACTTGGGCACCAGGAAAATTGATAGCTAAAATCAAGGCAGAAAAATTACAAAAGCAGACTTAATACTTGCTCAGGACCCTGGGGGACAGGCAGTCCTGCATAGCTTAGTCGTCCCTGGAAGTGTCATGTTGTTCAGTCCTTGGCAGTTCTTGTGTTCGCAGTGTGATGGCCTTGACTTTTGAAAGACAGCTGCTTATGGTTCTCTGTTCAAGAAGGCAGATTTATGTGTGGCATTTCAGAAAGAACCATCTATGCCTGAGGCTTGCTTATAAGGTAGTTTATGGTAATTTCTTTTTACAGTTAGTGGTCTGTTTTCCTATTTTGGATGTTAATCTGTTTTGTCTAATTTTTGAATTCATTTGAACAATATACTTTTAATTTGTAATAATTTTTTAAAACTTTCTTTTGTTTCAAGATAATTTCCCCTTGTCCTTTCTAATTCTGTATCTTTTACCCCTCTTTTCTTGATCAAGTTAAGCTAGTGGTTTATCTGTTTTGTGATTTCTTTTTAATAAACCAGGTTTTTGATTTATTAATTAGATCCATGATTATTCTCTCCTTCATTAATTTTAGCTTTTATCTATAACATTACTTTTCTCCGTGTGCTTTTGCTTCTGTGCTGTGGTGAATTTTTTGGCTTAATTTATATAAAACTCATTGGCTTGGAAATATAGTTGATTTATTTTTATTCTTTCATTTTTATTGATATAAGTATTTATAGGCCATGAATTTTCCATAGATAACTGTTTTTATGGTCATTACTTGTTAGAAATTATAATTCTGGTTTATGGTTTTTCCTTCAGTGAAGAATTTCTTAATAGAAGGTTTTCAAATTATCCCAATAGGATGGAAGAGGTTATGTTGAAGTTGTGATCCAAGTATTATGAGTTGTTATAAAACCTAAGTAGTAATTAGACTCTACTTCATAAGGTGGTGATGAAGGTAAATAGCCACAGGATTTGTACAGTTCCTAGGTTATGGTGGCATCTTGGTAAGTGGCGGGTAAAAATAGTCATTTTTCTCTTCCCACAACATGCTATACCATACAGAACAGAAAGTATGTGTACATCCTGAAACAACATGTTTACTATTCCTTTTGTTCTTGCCAGTGGGTGTTCACAGTGTCATGAAACATGATGCCATCATGGATGGAGCTGATCCAGATTACGTGCTGGTAGAGGCAGAGGCCGACCGAGTGGCCCGGGACGCCCTGAGAGCACTGAGGCTCTCTCGGCAGCGCTGTCTAGGAGCTGTGTCTGGTGTTCCCACCTGGACCGGCCGTAGCGGGGTGTCTGGGGCACCAGCAAGAATAAAGTAAGAGATTGCTGCCCTGCCTTGCTCTGGGAAAGCCAGTTCAACCCAGTTTGGAGTTAAGTCAGGGTGGGCTTGGATACTTGTTCCTGTTTATCTGTAGTAGTAGATAGTCTCTCAGGAGGGAGGGCTTGGGCCAGCCAACTAGTGTGACTTAGGGAAACACACTGTATCTTACCTCTTTCTTGTTTTCATCCCCTGCTTTCTATAGCTGATTTTTTAGGGGAAGAAGAAGTGATTTGTTTTTTTTAAAGATGATAAAAATAGTAAGAGATATGGCATCATGCGTAAACTTTAATAAGATTATTAGCCAGTTTTCAACAATCAGTAATTACTGATTGCTATCGCTACTGTCTAGTAACAGTCAGTAATTACTGAATGCTGTTTAATATACTCTTTTACAAGAATCTTCCTACCTTGGATTTGAGGGCTGTTTTCATCATTTTGAACAGGATATTGAATGGTTCTTACTTGAGATATAACAGTTTCTTCCCAGGAAAGTAAAATAGAGGAATCAAAGGGGATAGAACAGAAGGCTTATGGCTATGAAAGAAGAACCATGCAGCAGAAAAATTTTCTAGGAAGAGTTTAGTTGTTGAAGAAGACATTTTCATCTCTTAAGTCACAATACAAACATTTTATCTACTGTGATTCTTTTTCTTATTTAGGAGTAGATTTGGTCAGAAAAGGAATTCCAGCCTCTCTGTGCAGCATCCTTCTTCAACATCTCCAAAGGAGAAATGCCAGGTAATAGGATGGCCTGTCTGCTTTTCAGTTTGTGAGATTGACTTGATTGAATTGCCACGAGAATTAAACTCTATTCCAATGTGAAGAGAATCTCTGGCATAATGACACCTGATATTTGTTCTGTATGCTGTCATTTATGATACCCATTCGTTTGAATCTAAAAGGGCCAGCTAACTTCCTAAAAGAAAAGGTATTTAACCCAAGCTCTGTAGCAGAATCTCTGTTTTGCCTTCAGAAAGTTAATGCAGGGATAGGTGACATGTGAGTTACTGCCCATACAGCTGCCTTATCTGCAGGTGAAGTACCAGCTCCAAACACCACCCTCTAACAGAGGTCTCCAAACTTTTTAGCCCGTGGGCCACATTAACTATCAAACAGCAGTTTGGGGGCCAACTACACACTCGAGGTCCAAGTAAAAAAGAATCAAAACATAGATGTTGTTTTTAATTATTTATTTAATATTATTTTATTCAGATAAAAAGGTCTCCATGGGCCGGATGAGAGGGCCTTGCGGGCCGCATCCAGCTCGCGGGCCGTAGTTTGGAGACCCCTGCTCTAGAATAAAGGTCTAGAAAACCACCTTGAATGTAATTTACTAGCCCCTGGATCTTTGTACGCATCTCTCCCTGTCCTATAAACTCCCTGAATGCCTTCAATGCTTCACTGAGTAACGACTAGTCCAAACTTATTCAGTACTCTTTGGTCTTTTGGTTAAGGGTTATGTTACTGATATAATTTGAAAACTCCCAGGTTCAGACTCCTATTTTAGATTAATATTATGAACACATTTAGGATGGAGAATCTTTGTTGTTTTAAGGAAACACATGTGAGGTATGAAGCAGGAAAGAACAAAAATATTTATCAGTGCAGAAAAAGGAAGTACAGCTATGATATTGTTTCTTATCCTGCAGTGCCTTCCTAGATCAGGGTAAATTTGGGAGGAAGAGCAAGAAAAGCCCACAGAACTCCTGCCTCCAGGAGACAGTTTTCTAGAAGCCCACTGGCGAAGCCTGTTCCTGTGTATTCTGCTTTCCCTCCAGGCTCAGCACTCAGATGGTGACGGAGAGGATAGTGTGCTTTCGGGTTTTCTTTAAGGAAATATTCTTTACAAGTGGGTGGGTTTAGACACCTGATTCTCATTCTTTCCTCATCAACTCTACCACCCTAGACACGTGTTATTTTATGGCCCCTCAGAGCCTTTGGGGAAATAAATGGGACTGTAAACTAGAACTTAAATGTGGTTGTCTTTCTTCAGGGTGGCATCTTGAAAAAGAATGGAAAAGATTATGTTTCTGAGCATTTTAGTGGAAGACTGGAAGATGCAGAGCCCTCATCTGGAGCCCTCACTTCATCCTCACTGTTGGCTAAAATGAGAGCTAGAAACCACCTGATTTTGCCAGAGCGGTTGGAAAGTGAAGGTGTGCACCTTCAGGAGGCTTCTGTTCCACTGCCACCTACCACAGAGCACGATGACCTTCTGGTAGAAATGAGGAACTTCATTGCTTTTCAGGCCCATGTGGATGGCCAGGCCAGCACTCGGGAGATACTGCAGGAGTTTGAGCCCAAGTTGTCGGCTTCACAGTCTTGTGTCTTTCGAGAACTACTGAGAAATCTCTGCACTTTTCATAGAGCTTCTGGTGGTGAAGGAATTTGGAAACTTAAGACAGAATACTGCTGATTGGCATTGATTTCTAAACTTTTAATTGACTTTTCTAGTGGAAATATCTGATTATTAATCCTGTGATTAATAATCATGTTTATTGACAGGTTGGCTATACTTGGTATTTACTTTGATACCTACCTCATAATTAAAACTTCAACAAAGAAGAAATTCTTTGAAACTTGGAAGTTTTAAAAAAACTTGGGTTAACCTTTTTGGTATGAATTGTGTTATGAAATCAGGGACCTAATAGTTACTTCTTGGAACACATTTGTTTCTTTTTCCAAAAGATGGTGTTGGAGCACATTGCTGCTCATTTAGAAGTTTGTAGACAAGAACTCTCAAGAATCTTTTTATTCCTGCTAAAAACATGTCTTATAGTCAGTCAGACCTATTCAATAAATTAGTTCATCAGTATCTGATAACATTATTTTTGGTTATAGCTCTTTTAAACATTTAGATTTATCATTTACCACCCTCTAAAAGTTCATATTTGTTATCTTTTCAGTCATATTAATTGCCTTTAAAGTCTTTTTAAGGTGCTGTTAAGTTGGCAAGCATTTTTGTGAATAAAGCATGCAATATCTTGGTAATGATAAGACGTGTTTGCAGAAAGTTGTACCATAGTCAATTTACACTGGCTTTACTTTAACTTATTTCCTGTTTGCCCCGAGAATACTTGCCAGTGGCGCTTGTAGCTGCAGCATTTACCCACAAAGTTTGCCATGAAATATCTCACTTTTATTATTTTTTTGCATCCCTCTATTGATAGTTTTTAGAAACAAATGACATCATTCTATTTATAGCATTCTGTTTTTAGTAGTGGTACTTTCATTTATAAAATATAGAATTTCTTGATCACTGAAAATATCAAATCCTAAAAAATGTAGCATTCCTATGTGTGAAAAAAATTATTAAATACTGATCGTCATATACATTTGTTACATTAGAATTAGAGACAAGTTCTGTTTAGAAATAACTCAAAAGACAGTTTTTATATTTTATTTTCACATTGAAAACCAGTCAGGTTTGCTTCAGCCTCAAAGAGTAGTAAACAAAATTAAATGAATGCAGCAGTGAGCTGCACTTTTTTTTTCTAAACAGGAAATAGGTTAAGCAAAGGGTATTGTTTTTCTCCTATAGTGACTTGGTTTTAGAAAAATGAAATGGGTTATGCTAAAAAAAAAAATACAAGCAGAATCAAAAGTAAGTACACATAAAAAAATACACACGTACACACACAAGCATCACTCCAGACCATAACCATCGTTACCACCCAGTGACCACTGTTTGGCATTCTCTTTGCTTCCATACTGGGAGCTAACTTTGAACACTTTTTATTTTATTCATTGTTTGCTTTCCTAAGGGTGCGTATTGCTTTATATTAGGCAGCACTGTTCTCATTATTATCTTCCGTCCTGTTGTTTCTGTTTCTTTTTCCTTTGCATTCACTGTGATGCTCCTGTTTAAGAGGTTTGGTTTTTAGTTGCATATGTTCTGTTTCTGTTATTTATGTAGTTCTGTGATGGTGGTGTTCTGATCCTCAGGTTTTCTGAGCCTTGTTGTTCCTGCTTCCTTCTCATTAAGATCTCAGCTCTGAAGTGTTGTTTTATTAAATTTATTGGGTTTCTTACATTTTTTTCTAGAGCTGTCTCAGTACAATTTGTTTCTTGGATTCATTTTCTCTGGCTTGCTATTTTGTTCTCTGTTTTTTCTGTATTATGCTGATCTTCTCATGCCATTTCTTTCCCTCTTGCACCTGCTGAAAGCAAGCAGCTGTGTTCAGGTCTGTATGCTCTTTCTTGGAACCCAGAGAAAAGGGATCTGGGCTTGGGGGTCATGAGAGCCTTGTTTGGGTAGTGTGCAGCATTGGTTGAGGGCTTGAGTTTAATTTTCCATTTTGAGATATTGTTATATAGCGTGGGCCAAGAATCTTCTCCTTTGGCAGAAGATATAGTAGAGTTGTGATTACCACCAGGGTTTTCTTCTCCTTTTTCAAAATTCTGTCTTGTTCATTTTTTTTTTTCTAATGTTTTTAGAGTGACTTCTTATATATTAGAAGAGGAAGATAGTACTATTATTTTCCTCATTTTGCCATCATTATCTAGAAGTCACAGAAGGGATTCTTATTTATTTATTTATTTTTAATTTTTTTTAATTGTTAAATTTATTGGGGTAACCTTGATTGATAACAATTACCTTGTTTCCAGGTGTACAATTCTACATTACATTGTCTATACATCACATTATGTGCTCACCACCCAGAATCATCTCTCTTTCCATCACCATATATTTAATTCCCTCTCCCTATTGCGCCCTAGCTCTCCCACCCACCTCCCCCCCTTCCCTCAGGTAACCAGTAAACTATTGACTGTGTCCATGAGTATTTGTTTCTTTGTTACTTTCAGTTTTATATACCACTTATAAGTGAGGTCATATGTTTCTTGATTCTTTCAGTCTGACCTATTTTGCTTAATAAGATGTTTTCAAGGTCCATCCATGTTGTCACAAATTGATGTATTTCATCTTTTCTTTAACCTGAGTAGTATTCCACTGTATAAATGTACCACAACGTCTTTATCCAGTCATCTATCAGAGGACACTTTGGTTGATTTCACGACTTGGCCACTGTGAACAGTGCTGCAGTGAACACTGGGATACATATATCTTTGCGGATTAAGGTTTTCAGGGTTTTGAGGTAGATACCCAGAAGCGGGATTGCTGGGTCATATGGCAATTCCATTCCTAGTTTTTTGAGGAATCTCCATATCGCCTTCCATAGTGGTTGTGCCAATTTACATTCCCACCCGCAGTGTATGAGGGTTGCTTTTTGTCCACAGCCTCTCCAGCACTTGTTATTCCTTGTCTTGTTGATTATAGCCATTCTAACAGGTGCATCTCATTGTGGTTTTAATTTGCATATCCCTAATTGCTAGTGATGTTGAGTGTTTTTTTATGTATCTGTTGGCTGTATGTCTTCAGGGGAGAAGTGTCAGTGTAGGTCTTATGCCCATTTTTAAATTGGATTGTTTGCTTTTTTGTTGTTGAGTTGTATGAGTTCTTTATATATTTTAGATATTAGCCCCTTATCAGAGGCATTATTTGCAAATATTTTCTCCCATTCAGTGGTTTCCTTTTTACTTTGTTGACGGTGTCCTTTGCTGTGTAGATGCTTTTTAGTTTGATATAGTCCCATTCATTTATTTTTGCTTTTATTTCCCTTGCCTTTGGGGTCAAGTTCATAAGTTGTTCTCTGAGCCCAAGGTCTATAAGTTTGTGCCAATGCCTTCTTCTATGCACTTTATAGTTTCAGATCTTATGTGGAGGTCCTTAATCCCCTCTGAGTTAATTTTGGTGTATGTTGACAGTTCACAGTCCAGATTCATTCTTTTGCATGTGGTTTTTCAATTTTCCCATCACCATTTACTGAAGAGGCTTTTCCCCATTGTGTATTTTTTGCTCCTTTGTCAAAGACTATCCATATATTTGCGGGTTTATTTCTGGGTTTTCGATTCTCTTCCATTGGTGTGTATGTCTGTATCTCTGCCAATACCAAGCTGTTTTGATTATTGACACTTTGTAGTATAGATTGAAGTCAGGGAGTGTGATGCCTCCAGCCTTATTTTGTTTTTGGAGGATTGTTTTGGCTATTTGGGGCCTTTTGTGGTTCCATATGATTCTAATAATTTTTTTATCTCTTTCTTGAAAGAATGTCTGGGATTTTGATGGGAATTGCATTAAATCTGTATATTGCTTTGGGTAATATAGCCATTTTAACTATGTTGATTCTTCCAATCGATGAACATGGAATATCCTGCCATTTCTTTGTATCTTCTTCAATTTCTTTTAATAGTGTCTTACTATTTTCTGTGTATAAGTCCTTCACATTCTTTGTTAAGTTTATTTCTAAGCATTTTATTCTTTTTGTTTTGATCACAAATGGTATTGTTTTTCTCATTTGTTTTTCTGAAGTTTCGTAGTTTGTATATAAAAATGCTGTGGATTTTTGTACATTGATTTTGTATCCTGCAACTTGACTGTGTTCATTTATTATTTCTAACAGTTTTCTGGTATAGTCTTTAAGGTTTTCTATGTAAAGGATTATGTCATCTGCAAAAAGTGACAGTTTAACTTTTTTGTTTCCAATTTGGATGCCTTTAATTTCTTTTTCCTGCCTAATCACTCTGGCTAGAACTTCCAGCAATATGTTGAATCTGTGGTGACAGGGGACATCCCTTTCTCATTCCTGATTTTAGAAAAGGTTTCAGTTTTTCCCCATTCAGTATGACATTCACTGAGGGTTTGTCATATGGCCTTTATTATGTTGATGTATTTTCCTTCTGGACTCATTTTATTAAGTGTTTTGATCATAAATGGATGTTGTATTTTGTTGAATGCTTTTTCTGCATCAATTGATATAATCATATGGCTTTTATCTTTTATTTTGTTTATGTGGTGTATCACATTGATCGATTTGCGTATGTTGAACATTCCTTGTGCCCCTGAGATGAATCCTACTTGACCATGATGTATAATCTTTTTAATGCATTGTTGTATGCTATTTGCTAGTATTTTGTTTGGGATTTTTGCACTGGTGTTGCTCAGAGATACTAGTCTATAGTTTTCTTTTTTTGTGATGTCCTTGCCAGGCTTTGGTATTAGGGTAATGTTGGCCTCATAGAATGAGTTGGGAAGTATTGCCTCTTAAATTTTTTTGAAAAGTTTGAGGATAGGTGTTAGTTCCTCTTGGAATGCCTGGTAAAACTCACTAGTGAGACCGTCTGGTCCTAGCCTCTTGCTTTTGGGAAGATTTTGGATGATTATTTCAACTTTCTTACTGTTGATTGGTTTGTTTAGGTTATCCAGTTCTTCTTGATTCAGTCTAGGTAGACTATATGTTTCTAAAAATTTGTCCATTTCTTCTAGGTTGCAAAATTTGGTGCCATATAAGCCTTCTCAGTAGTCTTGTATGATTCTTTATATTTCTGTGGTATCATTTATAATTTTTCCTCTTTCATTTCTAATTTGGATTATTTGTGTGTTTTACCTTTTCCCCTTGGTGAGCCTAGCCAGGGGTTTGTCAATTTTATTAATTTTTTTCAAAGAACCAGCTCTTTGTTGTATTAATTTTTTCTATTGTTTTTCTACTCTCTATTTCATTTAGTTCTGCTTTAATTTTTATTATCTCTTTTCTTCTGCTGGCTTTGGGTGTTTTTTGTTCTTTTTCTAGTTCTTGAAGATGTGATTTTAGGTTGTTTACTTGTGATTTTTCTTGTTTCTTGAGAAAGTTCTGTAGTGATGTAAATTTCCTTCTTCTTACTGTTTTTGCTGCATCCCAGTAATTTTGATATGTTATGTTTTCATTGTAATTTGTTTCTATGAATTTTGTAATCTCTTCTTGTATTTCTTCTTTGACCCAGTCATTTTTTAATAACATGTTGTATAATCTCCATGTTTATGTGATTTTTTCTGCTTTTTTTTTAATAGGTGATCTCCAGTTTCAAAGCTTTGTGATCGGAGAATATACTTGGTATGATTTTGATCTTCTTAAATTTGCTGAGGCTAGCTTTGTGTCCCAGCATGTGGTCTGTCCTTGAAAACACTCCCATGTGCACTGGAAAAGAATGTATAGTCCTATGTTTTAGGATGAAGTGTCCTTTAAGTGTCAATTATGTCCAGTTGCTCTAATGTATCATTTAAAGCTGATATTTCTTTATTTTCTGTTTGGATGATCTGTCCATGGCTGTCAATGGTGTGTTTAAGTCCCCTACTATAATTGTGTTTTTGTCAGTTTTTCCTTTTAGATCTGTTAGTAGTTGCTTTGTCAATTTTGGTGCCTCTTGGTTGGGGGCATATATATTAATAAGTGTAATATCTTCTTGTTGTATTGTCCCCTTTATCATTATGAAATGTCCATTTTTGGCTCTTACTATCTTTTTGATCCTGAAGTTGGCTTTGTCAGATATAAGTATGGCTACACCTGCTTTTCTCTGGGTGCCATTTGCTTGGAGTATTATTTTCCACCCTTTGACCTTGAGTCTGTGTTTGTCCTTGTGGCTGAGGTGTGTCTCTTGTAGACAGCATAAGGTTGGTTTTTGTTCTTTCATGCAGTTTGCTACTCTGTGTCTTTTTATTGATGAGTTCAGTCCATTTACATTTAGGGTGATGATTGATACATGAGGCTTACCTATAGTCATTTTATCTTTTGTTTTCTGGTAGCTCTTTTGTTTTATGGCTTCTTTGCTTTTTTCTTTCCATTGGTTATTTTAGTTTGATGGTGTTTATGACTTTCTTTTTCTGTTTTTTGTTCTTTTATTGTTATATGTCCCAGTTCTAAGTTCTTTTTCAATGGTTACCATGAACTTTATATAGAAGACCGCTTCATATATGCAGTGGTTCCTTTTCTTAAGGATGTTTCTTATCTCCATTCTCTTTGGAAACTTACTTCCTCCCCTTTTTATATTTTTGTTGTTCCAGTTTATCCCTATTTACTTTGACTTTTGTTTCAGGTCCAATCGCCTCCTTTAGTATTTCTTTAAATGCTGGCCTTGTGCTGGAGAATTCCTTCAGTTTTTGTATATCTGCAAAGGTCTTTATTCCTCCTTCATATCTAAAGGATAACTTTGCTGGGTACACTATTCTTGGCTGGTAAGTTTTCTCCTTTAATATTTTGATTAATTTGTTCCATTCCCATCTGGCTTGTTGAGTTTCTGTTGAGAAATCTGATGATAGTCTGATGGACTTTACTTTATAGGTTATGGTGTTCTTTTTTCTGGCTGCCTTGAGGATTCTTTCTTTGATTTTGAATTTTGATTCAAAATTCAGTGTAATGTGCCTTAGAGAAGGTCTATTGGGATTCAAGTAGCTAGGGGTCCTGTCTCCTTGGATTTGAGTTTCCAGTTCTTGCCATAGATTTGGGAAGATCTCATCTAATTTACTATTTGTTTGAGTATATTCTCTGTGCCCATCTTGTCTTCTGCTCCCTCCAGAATACCTATTGTTCTTATATTATTTTTTCTAATGGAGTCATATAGTTTTTGTAGATATATTTCATTTCTTTTAGCTTTTAGGTCTCTTTCCTCTTTCTTCTATGACATTTTCAAATTTTTGTCTTTGATTTCACTAATTCTTTCCTCCCTCTGGTCAGCTCTGCTTTCTATGCTAGCTATTTCATTTTTCATTTCTTTTATTGTGTTGTTTATCTCCAGAATTTCTATTTGCATCTTTTTCATAGATCCCATTTCCTTTCTGAGATCACTTAGCCCCTTTGGTATATTCTTCCAGTTTTCTTGGAGCTCTTTGAGTGTTTTTATGATTGCAGCCTTGAATTCTCTGTCATTTAGCTCATATAATTCCATATCTTGAAGTTCGTTTTCTGAAAATTTTTTTCATTTTTCCTGAGCTTCTTTTTACAGAGGGGTGTTCATCAGTGTTGAAGCATTTTGTTTCCTGGACATGAGGACTTTTCCCCTGGTTGATGTGAAGGAATCTATCTTTTACTTCCTAGCTGGTGGTAGTGTCTTATAATATTTTCTATTGTTTATTTGGTTTTCTCACAGTGGGAGACTTCTAGAAGGCGGGTTTCTCTTTGACTCAGTTGCCCTGGTCTCTGTATGCCTCCTCTTTGGGAAAGTATGGTGGGCGATGGTATTCTATGCCTCCGGGATCCCACTGTAGTTAGAAGCTGCCACACCTAGGTCCCTCTGCCGGCTTTAGCGGGAAGAGTGGGGGCGGGGTTTGTTGGGAAAGGCACAGGTCTGACTGCATCACAGGGTAATGGCGGCTTCCCTCTGCTAACTTCAGTGGGAAGAGTGAGGGTGGGGTTTGTTGGGAAAGGTGCAAGTCTGATTGTGTCACAGGGTAATGATGGCTTCCTGGCAGCCGCTCACTGAAGGCAGGCCATGTGTGAGGCCTGTGGGACGAGTCCTGGGAGATAACAAGAGGAAGCAGCCAGGCTCCATGTCCAAGGCCATGCAGTGCTCTGGTTGGGGCCTCACCTCACTGGGGGCCACTCTGCGCCTCAGCCACCAACACACTCCCAGTGTCGGCACTCCAGCCACTGGAACACCCGCCTCTAGCTCCAGTTGCTGGCCTCATGCTCTGCGGGCCCCCAACTCCAGCCGCAGGGTAGCCGGATCTTCACTCCAGTCACCCGCACTGATCTCTGGGTGCTGCTGGTGCCTTGCTCCGGCCTTCTGCCCTGCGCTCTGGTCGCCCTCCTCGCGCCCCGGCTGCTTCCCCCCAACCCCCCACCCCCCACACTCCCCGCACTCCCACCAGGGCCTCTCGCCACCGTCAGCTGTACCTGCTTTTCCCATCCACCCTGCGCTCTGGCATCTACACCTCCACCTCTGTCCGTTCCAGGCCTCCAACCCGCCCAGCGTCGTTCTGCTCCTGGACCCGCACCCCCACGCTCCCACCTCAGTCAGTCTCTCCTCTGCTGGACTCGGGTCAGCCTCTGGGTCAGTCACTGGGTGGATCTCCGGTTCGTGCTCCGCCGCGGGTCTCCACACGGCTTCCTTTCTCTCTTACTCGCCTTTGTTTCTCCAGCTTTAGAAATTTTCTTGTGATGAGTGGGTTCCTTAGCCAAGGCTATGCATTGCTTAGGGATTCTCTGGTTGGATTTTAGTTGTTTAAATTGTTGTCTTTCCAGGAGAGGTTTCAAGAGCTCCTCTCATGTTGCCATCTTGATGATGTCTCTTGGGATTTTTCAACAAGTCAAAAAAATCCTAAATTTGAGTATTTGGCTCAGAAGGCAATTGACCTTGTGACTGTTTTGTTTCTGGGAAGTCCTTTTTTTTTAATTTCTGTAATCATTAATAGTTTCAATAAGAGAATTGCATCTTCCTTGTTCTGAGATTGAAGTACTTTGTAGGTCACAAATGTCAAGTGTTTGAGCATAAATATGGTAGACTTTTTGTTACATGGAACTCAAGCAATTGTCAATAAAAATTGAAGAAATGGTACTGTAAATAAAAATTAAAATAAAATCAATTTGTAGTGGTAAGTTTAAACTTTGCAAGCCACCCTGTAAGACCATGCTTTGTGCACCACATGTTTGTTTCCCACTCTTGCCAATTTACCGTGTGGAAACATACCAGTTGATTTGGAACTATTATTTAAATTTCGTGTTCTCATCCTACCCCAAGTATGCTGGAACAGGTCCCAAGTAAGCATAAAAGCATAGTACTTACCCTCAAGCAGAAGATGGAAATATGCAAGAGGTCTGTGAAAGGTGAGAGTCATGCAGTGCTCATGAAGGAATTTAATGTCAGTTTGTCAACTATATATGACATTAAGTCTCAGAAGATAAAGGAGTTTTATGTTAAATGAGAGTTCATTTTCATATACCAAAAATGGAAATGGTTGACCAGACCCTGCATGAGTGGTTTTTGCTGAAAAGGTCTTATATTTCTGAACCCATGTTTCAGGAAAAAGCGAAAGAATTCCATGAGAAAATGAACATTGAAGGTCAGGGTTCATTTTCAAGTGGCTGGCTTACCCAATTCAAGGTTCGTCATATCATCCGTAAGCTGGACTTGTCAGGTGAGCAGAAATTGGATGATTTTGAGGCTACAGCTGCATTTTGTGATGCATAGAATTGGTTGCATAAAATGTCTTGACTCTAGAGCAGATTTATAATGCAGATGAGACTGGATTAATGTGGAAGTGTCTACCTAGTTCTACTTTGGCTGGTGGTAATGAGAAGGTAGCTCATGTGGGTTCAAGATAAATAAAGAGTATATACCTGCTCATTTGTGCAAATGCGTCGGGAAATTGTAAGGTAAAGTTGTGTGTGGTCAGCAAATTTGCTAAACCAGGATGCTTTAAAGGCGTAACTAGCCTTTCTGTAGATTATTATGTACAGAATAACAGTTGGATAAATGCAGGAATTTTTACCAAGTGGTTTCATTGTTTGTCCCAGTGTTAAAGAAAATTTATGAAAAGAAGGAATACCAGAGAATAGTAAAATTCTATTGCTTCTGGATAACTCATTCACATCCTGCAGAAGAGCTTGTTAATGGCGACATTTTCATATGTTAATTTTCCAGTTAACATTACAAGTCTGATTGAACCAGTGGATCAGGAGGTGATACAGAAAGTGAAAATGTTTTGCCAGTGTGACTTCATGTGAAAAATGACTAATTTTGTCTGGACAATTCCGGACTTTCAGAAAAAATATAATCTCAAAGATGCTGTCTACACTGTCAGTTGTGCTTGGGATTCTGTGAGAAGTGAAACATTACGGAAGTGTTGGAGAAAGTTGTGGACAGCTATGATGTCTGTGGAACCCTCCTCCTCCTCCTCCACTGACTTTGAGGGGTTTCCAGTCAATAGTGCAGCTGCCAGTAACAGAGTTTATGATGAAATCTGTGAGTTAGTTGACTCTTCTAATGACAAAGTGAATTTGCGTTCAGGTGAACTTCACTGGCTTGCTGAGGATGGAACTATTCCAGTAGCTCATACACTTAATATAGAAGATAGCAATGCAGAAGACAGAGGAGAAGCTATTGTGAATCATGGAAAAGTTAATGTTGCAGAGGAGGAAGAGAGTGATGACAGTGAGTATGGGGTGGAAAAAGTATCCTGGCAGAGAGCTACTGTAGCATTCAAAACTAGTAGCTTTTGCAGAATAGCAACCCTTCTTCACTTCTCAGCATGTTATACAGCTGTACATCATGCAAAACCTGACTGTAAGAAGTGTAGGGCCTCAATGCAAGCTGATAATCATTCACTTTTTCAAGAAAGCTGCGTGCAAGTTTGCCAGTACAACAGCATCATCTGATATAGATCCAAAACCATTTACATCCACTTCTTATCCTGTTCTATCTACATCATCAGATCTTGCTGATCCTGATGTCTATCCAGTAAAACTCTCTACCCCTAATGTAACAGTTTTAAGTGTGTATGTGTGTGTGTTGTTTCTAAATTACTTGAAGTTAAAAAAACTAGTAAACTTTACTGAGTTGAAAGGTTTATTGATTGCTATTTAAAATTGCATACTGCAGGGATGCCAGGATGGCTCAGCAGGTTGAGCACTTGTCTTGCAGCCCCAGGGTCCAAAGATCGAGTCCTGGCCCTGGCCCGTTAGGACCCATATGCTGAACCGGGGTGTGCTTCCCATGTGGGAAGCCTCTGACTCATGGGTGCATGCCTCCCATGCAGGAGTCCCCCAACCCAGTTCCCACTCTGGGCAGCCCTGCGCACACCTGTGTGGAATGAAACTATATCGAAAACTGGTGATGTAAAACTATGGAGACTGCTCTGGGCCCTCCCCCTTCTCTCTCTGTCTCTGTTTCTCTCCATTTCTCTTTGTCTCTCTCTGTCAAAAACAATAAATCTTTAAATATAGGTTGCCTACTGCATTCACAAAGCTGTATAAAACTGTTACATTAAGTTTGCCTTTATTTTAATTTGGTTTTAATAACTATTTCAATATTAATATCAAGGCAATGCATAGTTTATGCAATGGTATAGTATAGTATGGGGAGTAGTATTAATTAGGCCTATTTTTAGTAGTAATTCTCAAGCGACCAGAAACCATATTTATCTGGCATCTACCAATTCCCATGGGTGTTGATTAACTGAGAATCTACTGTATTATATGAGGTCTGACAGTTAAGTTTATGAACTTGCCACCTTGTGCTTTCATTGAAGCACTATACAAACAACTCAGTAAGATTTCATAACCTTGGTATATCAGTGTCTCAGAACTGTATTCATGTTGACATGTGGTGGTGTCTCAGTGAGTGAGTGGCGTTCATTATTGTTATGTGTTTTAGTGTGCCGTTGCAAGAATGTCAGAGCTTGAAATCGAGCAACAAACATTAAATTTCTTGTTAAACTTGGCAAGAATGGAAGTGAAATCAGGGATGTGTTAGTCCAAGTTTATGAGGATAATGCCATGAAGAAAATGGCAGTGTACAGATGGATTAAACGTTTTTCTTAGGGGAGAAAAAGCATCCCTGATGAAGAGAGGTCAGAGCAGCCAGTAACCAGCAGAACTGATTAAAACATTTAAAAAATGTGTCCACTTGTGCATCAAAATTGTTGGTTGACTACGAGAAACATAGCAGACTAAGTAAATATCGATAGAGAAACAGGAAAGCTTAAATCTTGGCATGAGAAAGATATGTGCAAAAAACATCCTGAAGGAGCTTACCAGTGAACAAAAGCAGAGTTGAAGTTTGCCAAGACCGTTTGGAGAGGCAAGAGGATGTTTTGGGCTGTGTAATCACTGGTGATGAAAAATGGGTTTACCAATACAACCCTGAAATAAAGTGCCAAAGTGCACAATGGAGGTTAGCCAATTCACAACCAAGAATGTTCTGTCAGTCCAAGAGTCAAAAAGAGGTTGCTAACCCTTTTTTGATATCAGAGATTGTTCATTATGAGCTTGTACCACTGGACAGTCAGCCACATTGACTATTTGGAAGTGCTGAATAGGCTGCATGAATAAGTTAGATGAAAACTACCTGAAATTTTTACCAACAAATCATGGCTCTTGCATCACAACAATGCACCAGCTCACATGGCACTGTGTGAGAGAGTTTGTAGCCAGTAAACAAATAACTGTTGGAACACCCTCCCTACTCAGCTGATCTGGCCACCAATGATTTTTTTCTTTTCCCAAAGATAAAGGAAATATTGAAAGGAAGACATTTTGATGACATTCAGGACATCAGGGTAATATGATGATGGCTCTAATGGCCATTCCAGAAAAAATGTTCCAAAATTGCTTCTAAGGGTAGACTAGTTGCTGATGTCATTGCAAACTTCCCAAGGGAAGTGCTTTGAAGGTGAGCATAGTGATATTTAGTGATGAGGTATGTAGCACTTTTTCTAGGATGAGTTCATGGACTTAGTTGTCAGAATTTGTATTGTCTGAAGTCTAAACTATAAGGAGCTAGAGAAATTGTAACCTCATTAAGTAGATAATGCCATCAAATTTATGATGCAATAAAAGCAAGGTGGTCCTCACTCCAGTTCTTGTTTCAGCTCTGCCACAGGCATGGGGTGACTTGGGTAGGGCACTGCCCTACCCATGTCTCATTGTGGTTATCTGTAAACAGTGTCATCATACTTTCTGGTGTGGGTGGTGGTGGTGGTGGTAGTGGTGGGAGACTTAGAGAAAGATGCTCTTCATGTAATAGTTTTAACAATATAGAGTAACTTATTTAGAAAAAATCTAATTTTTGGAACTTGAAGCCTTTGTACCAATGTAGAAGGATATAATATGTTTAACATGTTTATCAGTATCAAACTACAAATAAAGGATTCTAAAATACTGAAATTTTAAAATGCATTAGTTAATACATAAATATATTGTTTAAAAATTTTTAGGTAGTATTCTGCCTCACCACAACACTTGCTCCTGTTCCAGAAATAAGTACTATATTTGGTGTGTATTCCTCCAGGCTGTTTTCCATTCATTTACAAATACATGTAGCAGACACTGCTGCTACAATTCTTGTTTTCTCCTTCCTTTACTGACAAGATACCCAAGTTTTATCTGGACACATGGCTGCTCAGCTAAAGACTCAGTTTCCCAGCCTCCCTTGTAGTTCATTGCTGCCATGTGACCAGGCAATGGATGTGAATAGAACTTCTAGATTAGGTTCTTAACTAAGGAACTGGGTGTACACTCCTCTTGTCTTTCCCCTTTCTGCTGCGGAGATGCCAGTGGGAGTGTAAGTAGTGACGTGGGGTGGACAGGTGTATCGATGGAGAAGTGGGCCTGCCAATCTTGAACTTTATTTTCAGCTAAGAGCAAAATAAATTCCTGACTTGTATAAACTACTGTCTTTTGGAGTCTGTTACAGCAGCTAGTTTTCTATGTGATTTATATAAATGGTATTATATCATTATTTTACAAGTAACTTTTCATTTAACGTTATATGCAAGACATCTTTTCATTCCTGTAACTATATCTCTATCTGCATAGAATTTCTAGGTTAAAAGTAATGTAGATTTTTAATTTTAAAGGCTGTAATGAACTTTCCTTCATTCACACTCTGTAGAAGGGCTCATTCACACCCTTGTGAACAGTACGTAGTATCTTACTTAGGAGCTAATTTTTTTAAAACCAATCTTGTGGTTGAAAATATCTTCTTACAACTTGAATTTCCTGATTACTTTTAAAACAAAACATTCTATTTTTTTTTTGTCATTTGTAGATCCTCTATTGTATAATGTGTTGCCTGTTCATGTTATTTGCCTAATTTTACAGTTGGTTATCTTTTGGGGTTCCTCCCATAAGCAAAATTAAAAAGGAAATTATCTCAGTCATATTGAGTACATTCTTTTCTCCATGTATTGAAATACCATATGATCATATGCTAAGTTGCCTTTTTCTGCACAGTGGGCCCAGAGGTCTCTTCTACTAACCATACTTCTTGCTGTTGTTGACTTTGTACTGTGTTTTGTTGTCTGTAGCCAAGTTCCCCTTCCATTTTTTTCTCTTCATTGTCTTATTCTTGTGCAATTTCTGTTCTAGGTAAATCTTAGAATTAGTTTATTACTGTATTTTTTCATGTACAAGATGATACTTTTGTCTAAAATTGTTAGATTAAAAATTGGGGTTGTCTTATACATGGGAGTAACCAATTGAGAGAACTTTGCAACTGTGTGGCAAAACTGCTGATACCTTGTCTCTCTGCAAACAGGATTCCTCCAATCACTAGCCTTTGTTAACTCTGATGTCATAAACGACTGATTGTGAACAAACCAATTAGAACTCTTGACACCGTCTTGGAGGTGGTGATGTTTTGACATTGTATAAAAGCGAAGGTGTTAATGTCTGAACAATATTTTGAGCACTTGCCCATAAAAATGTCCAAAAAAATAAAAAACCAGTGTCTTATTCTGCAAAATTTAAGTTACTGGTATGTAACTTAAAAATATTGCCTAGTTGGTAAATATGCTTTTAGTATTTGAATACTTAAAAAATATCAGATGTGTTTAGTTTTATATTTAAAATACTGATTTCTTAATGTTGGGTTAAAAAAGTAGGAGGTGTCTTGTACATGGGGACGTCTTATACACAGAAAAATACAGTAAGTCCCACTAAAATTGTGGGGCTCTTCTAATTAGGATTGCCTTACTTTATACATAAATTTGAGGATAATAGATTTCTTTATAATGTAATTTTCCCCATTAGTATCGTGATAGGCCTCTTGTTATTGAAATATTTTATATTCTTGGATAAAGTTTTAATAACTTCATAAGGACCTTGCACATTTCATATTAGGCTTATTCCTAGGTATTTTATAGATTTTTAGTTTTGGTTGGGAATCTTTATACAAAAATGTGAGGAATTAGAATATCCATGTATGTACTTTGTTTTTATGTCATTTATAATACAGAAGTTTTAAATTATACTAAAGTTTAGTCTTTCCATGTTTTGTTTACTTATTTAAGAACTACTTGAATGACCTAAAGCCATGATTACATTCTTATAAATTCCATAGGTATAGTTATTTTTTCTAGCACCTTTAAAAAAAATAGTTCATCCTGATTTATGAAGCCACCTCTGTTATTATATCCAATTTCCATGTAATTATAGGAATGTTTCTGGGCTCAGTTCTGTTAAATTTGTTCACTTATCTAACTTTGCCGGTAACCCACTGTTTTAATCGTTGTAGCTTTCCAATTGTCTAGCATATGTGGCAGAACAATTCCCCTCCTCTTCCAAAAGTGCACTAGTCCTGGACCTTTGTTCCATATAAGTTTTGGGATCACCTTGTCATGTTGGATTTTGCTGTTTTTGAAATTGTAATGCCTGTACAGGTTGCTTGGGAAAGACTACTTATGATATTGAGGTTCTCCTTTATGAATAGGGCATGTCACTCCATTTTACAAAGACATGATTCCATTATGTCTTTCACTTATATTTTATAAGATTGTGCACATCTTACATTTATCTCTAGTTATCTTACACTTTTGGTTGCTATAGTAGGTAACATGTTAAAAAATCATTTTCTAGTTTTACTGTTTTGTTTTTATTATGTATTAGCCTTGTATCTAGTGACCATTCAGTACTCTTTTATTAATTCTAATGGCCTATAAATTGTCCTTCATGTAACAATCATGTCAGCTACAAATAATGACAGTTGTATTTTTTCCATTCCAGTAGTTATACTTTATATATTTCTAATATGATAATGAATGTAAATGACAATGGTTGACATCCTTATCTTCTTCCTGACATTGAAAATAAACTTCTAAGGTTTTACCATTAAATGCACAATTGCTGTTGTTTTCTAGCAGATGGTCTTTATCAAAGTAAGGAATTGTTCTTTCCAGTCCCAAGTCCAGTGCTGAATTTTTATTAAATGCTTTTTTGCATCTGTTGACTTAATTGCATACTTTTTCTTCTTTAAATCTCTCTCTAAATGTCATAAAGTACACAGTTTTCCAACATTAAAACCTCTTTTAGATTTCCACTTTTATAATGGCGGGGTAGGGACCCCATGGACCTGGTATCCAGAAAGCAGCTATAACTGAACAGAATTTCAAAAGACAAAGGAATGTTTCTAGAAATTGTTTAAGGGTTTCTGCAAATGAAGGGACATTTAGTCAAGAAAATCTAAATCTTTTTAAAAACAGCAAAAGTCTGTGACTTTTGAGCCACAATTCACTCCTCTTCTCCTCATCTCAATGCAATGACAGATGCTGTAATGTAAGTGGGTTTAGCCAAGAAAATGGGGTCCCCTCTTAGTTCCCAGTTAAGGGATACAGCATCTCACTGGGAAGGGGCATGCTGCCAGCATTTCTCATCCTCTCCAGCTTCAAAATGCAGGAGCTAAATTCATGGAGTTAATTGTAATGACAAATTAAAAATTCACTAGACAGGCTCAGCAGTAAATTTGAAACTGCAGGAGTTTCGGCCAACTTGCACAAAGACTGATAGAGATTATGCTATCCAAAGAACAGGAGAAAAAGAATGAAGAAATATGTACAAAGCCTCAGAGAGATGTGATACATCATTAAATGTACCCATGTATGCGTAATAGGAGTACCAGAAGGAGAAGAGAGGAAAAGAAGAAAAAATATTCAAACAATGGGTGATAACTTCCAAAATTTATTGAAAAACAGCCATGAAGCTTAATGAACTCCAAACAGGGTAAGTGCAAAGGGAACCACAGCCACATAGTAAAAATGTTGAAATCAAAGACAAAAAGCCTTGAAAGTAGAAAGTGAAAAATTATGCATTAGTTAGAAGGGAACTTCAACAAGATTAACAACTTCTCAGAAGAAATTATTGGGATTTGGGGGTGGGGGTGGGGTGGGGAGCAGAAGCTGGGATGGCTCAGTGGGTTAAGCATTCGCTTTGCAGCCCCAGGGTCTGAGGATTCAGTCCCTGTCCCAGCCCATGTAGACCTATATGCTGAACTGGGGTGTACCTCCCAGGTGGGAGGCTCCCAGTTTGGTTCTCACCTGGGCCACCTTCCCATGCAGGAGGCCCCTGACCCGGTTCCTGCTCTGCATGGCCCCCACCCACCTGTGTGGAACAAAACCATGTTGAAAACTGATGATGTACAACTATGGAGACTGCTCTGGCCCCTCCCACTTCTCTCTGTCTCTTTCTGTCAAAAACAAAATCTTAAAAAAGAAAAAAATCAAGAATCCTGTATCCAGGAGACGCCAGGATGGCTCAGTGGGATGAGCACTCGCTTTGTAGCCCTGAGGTCCAAGGATCTGGTCCTAGTCCTGGCCCCTGCCAAAGCTGAACTGGGGTGTGCTTCCCACATGGGGGGCCTCCAGGGCCCCCAGTTTGGTTTCTGCCAGGGTGAGCTACCATGTGGGAGGCCCGGTTCGACCTCCAGCTTGTGGGGGTGTGCCTCTCTTGTGGGAGGTCCCTGGCCTGGTTCCCGCCCTGCACAGCCTCGCGCCCACCTGTGTGGAATGAAACTGTCGAAAAATTAATAACGTACAGTTATGGAGATTGCTCTGGGCCCTCCTCCTTTTCTCTCTATTTCTGTCAAAAACAGTAAAATAAATCTTAAAAAAAGAATACCTTTGCATCCAGCAAAGGTATTATTCAAAACCAAAGATTTCATTTTTCTGGGAAATAAAGACTTTCTGAGATAAAAACTGAATTTGTTGCTAGCAGACCTGACAAGAACTGCTAAAGGAAGCTCTTCAGGCTGAAAGTGAGTAACTTTAGATAGTAATGCCAATCCACATAAAGGACTATGATAAGAGATTGTAAAGTATATGTCATAATACTATCAATGTATTTTTTTCTCCTCTAAACTGATTCAAAAAGCAGTTGTATAAAATCATATGTATATAATGTATCACCAGGCCTATATACATACAGAAATGTAATCAATGTATAACAGAATAAAAGAGGTAGGTGGGAGTAAAGCTGTAATGGGCTAATGAGGTGACAGATGATTAATAATTATAACAATGTAATGTTGGATTTGTAATACTAATATGTTTCACTAATATTTATTATTTTTGAGATGTACAATATCAAAAAATGGAAAAAAGGCAATAGAGCTATAGAGGAGTAATGTTTCTATACATTATTATAGACTAGCATAAATCTAATAGATTCTAAGTTAAGAGCTACATGGTAAACCCTAAAGCAACCACCAAGAAAATAAAAATTCATGAAGAAAGATAAGAAAATTAAAATACTACTTTAGAAAACATTCCTTCATTGCAAAAGAAAATAGTACAAAAGAACTAGAGGAACAAAAATGTCACGAGACATAGAGAACAAATAATAAAAAGATATAAACCCAGCTATTACCAGTAATAAATGTGAGTGGATTAGACTATCCAATCAAAAGTCAGATTGTCAGATAGGATTAAAAAAAACTAAAAAACAAACAAACAAGATCCAGCTCTAATGTCGTCTATAGGACGCACACTTTAGATTCAAAGACACAAAAAGAATGGAAAAAACATGCAAACTACAAACACAAGAAAGCTGAAGTGCTATAGTATCAGACAAAACAGACTTCAAAATGTTACTAGAGATAGAGGAACATTTTACAATGGTGAAAGAATCAACCCATTGGGAAGGTATAACGATGATACATGCACCAAAATAACATGAATAACAGCATCAAAACGAAGCAAAAACTGGCTGAAATGAAGGGAAAAGTAAGCAGTAACAGTTGTAGACTTCAATACCACATCTTCAATAATGGATAGAACTAGGTAGAAGACCAACAATGAAATAAATTTGAGCAACACTACAAGCCAATTGAACCTAACCAATATGTATAGAACATTCCACCCAACAATTACAAAATATATTCTAAAGTGCAAATGGGACATTTTTCAGGACAGACCATACAATAGGTCATAAAATAAACCTCAGTAGATGTAAAAGAATAGAAGCATAACCTAAAACAATAAAACTGGAAGAAAACACAGGACAAAAGTTTCATGACACTGGATTTGGCAATGATAAATATTTTGGTTATGACACCAAAGGAACAGGTACACATAAAACACACACATGCACACACACACACACACACACACACATATGATAAAGGTCATACACAGGTTTTGGCAAAAAATCATGAAGCTGATGTACAAATGGCTGAAGTTTGGAAAACTAGATCGTATGATTTCTAGCCTTGTTTCTGAGCCAACCTGGAGTGTCCACATGTTTTGAAAACAATCCTATGAAGTTAATTGAAATTAATTTAGAGAAATAAAAAGAAAAAAATTGTACATGAAAATTTCAAAACAGTAAAAAGGTAACTCACAGGATGGGAGAAAATATTTCTAAATCATATATCTGATAAGGGATTCATATTCAGGATATATAGAGAACTAAAAACAAAATTTTCAATTTAAAATGGGTGAAGAAATTGAAAAGACATTTTTTCCACAAAAATATACAGATGGCCAATAAACACACAAGATACTTAAGATCACTAGGAAAATGCAAACTAAAATTACAATGAGGTGTCACCTCATCCCCATTAGAATAGTTACTTATAAAAAAAGTTTATTCCTAGGTATTTTATTCCTTTCCTATGTATTTAATTCTTTTTGTTGTGATCACAAAAGGTATTGCTTTTTCTCATTCCTTTTTCAGATGTTCCATTGCTTATATATAAAACTGCTATGGATTTTTATACATTGATTTTGTATCCTGCAAATTTACTGTATTCATTTATTATCTGTAATAGTTTTCTGGTGGAGTCTTTAGGGTTTCCTATATAAAAGATCATGTCATCTGCAAAAAGTGACTTTAACTTCCACACTCCCAATTTGGATGCCTTTTCTTTCTCCTGCCCGATGGCTCTGGCTATAAGAAGAGGAAACACCACCGCCATTTGTGACAATTGGACCTTAAGATCATTACATCAAGTGAGATAAGTCAGACTGAAAAAATCAAGAACCACATGACCTCACCTATAGGTGGCATATAAAACTGAAAGCAACAAGGGAACAAAGACTCATGGACAGTCACTAGTTCAGTGGTTACCTGAAGGTAAGGGGGGAGGGGTTGAGGGAGTAGGTTGGGGGCATCAAATATATGGTGTTTGAAAGAGAACTGGCTGGGTGGTGAGCACAGTGCAATGCACAGACAATGTAGTATGTAGAATTGTACACCTGGAACCTATGTAATTTTTACCCACCAGTGTCACCACAATAAATTTAACAATTTAAAGAAAAAAGAGAGATAGAAAACAAGTTTTGGCAAGGATGTGGAGAAATTGGAACGCTTGTGCACTGTTGGTGAGAATGTGAAGTAATACTGCTATAGTGGAAAACAGTGTGACAATTCCTAAAAAAAAATTAAAAATAGAATTACCATATGATCCTACAATTCCACTTTGGAGTATATACCCAAAAGAATTGAAAGGTTTTCAAGGAGGTATTTCTACACTCATGTTCATAGCAGCACTATTCACAATAGCCAAAAGGTGGAAACAACTGAAGTGTCCACTAGCAAATGAATGGATAAACAAAATGTGGTATACCTATACAATGGAATATTACTCAGCCATGGAAAGGCGTGAAGTACTGATGCATACTACTATATCGGTGAACCTCAAAAGTGTTATGCTAAGTGACAGAAACCAGAAACAAAAGACTACATATTATTCCATTTGCATGAAATATCCAGAATAGACAAAGCCATAGAGACTAAAAGTATATTGGAGGTTGCCAGAGGCTGGGAGTTGGGGAGTGGATGCAAAGTGACTCCTTAATAGGTGCCCAGTTATCTTTGTAGGTGATTAAAGTGCTTTGAAACTAGTCAAAGTTGGCGGTTGCACAATATGTGAATGTACTAAAGGCCACTGAATTGTATGCATAAAAAAATTTCCAAGTATTCAATAATGTTTTCAGTCAATTTTGGTAAGTTACATTTTTCTAGAAAATTGTTCAGTTTGTTCAACTAAGTTTTCTCAGTTGTTCCTTTGTGGATAGCATCTCTTCGTCATTAGTGTTCTGCAAATCTCTCTGATTTGTCTGAATTTATTTTTATTCTATATGGAACTTTTGCTTCCTGAACTTAAAAATTTGTGTCTTTCAACAATTCTGGAAAACTGTAGGAATTATTTCTTTGAATATTGCCTCTTCCCAGTTTTCTCTACCCCCATCCTTCTGGAACACTTTCTTTCTAATCTTCTGTTTAAGATATCCATTGAATTTAAAATTTTATAATTATAATATTTATTTCCAAAACTGCTTCTCCCCCACCTCAAACTTCCTGATTTTATTTCACAATACTTTTATTGAATTTTTCTTTTATGGTTATAATTTTTTTTAAGATTTATTTTTATTATTTTTTGATAGACAGAGAGAGACAGAGAGAAGGGGGAGGGCCCAGAGCAGTCTCCATAGTTGACAGCATTAGTTTTCCATATAGTTTCACTCCACAGGTGGGTGCGGGGCTGCGCAGGTCAGGAACTGGGTTGGGAGCCTCCGCATAGGCCCTGGCAAGAACTGAACTGGGGACACACCCCAGTTCAGCATATGGATCCGCCTGAGCCGGGCCTGGGATTCGAACCTCGGGCTCCGGTGCTGCAAAGCAAGTGCTTAGCACACTGAGCCATCCCAGCTTCCCCTATGGCTATAATTTTAAGCATAGCAGTTTTCAAATCTCCATCCAATTATTGTGTTGGCTAGATTCTCAGTATTCACCCAGTTCCTTGTGGTTTCTAATAGCTCTCTGTCATAGTGGGTTGTTTGTGTGTGCTTAGAATGTTGAATGTGAGTCACCTTTAGAGGGACTGTACCTGTGGGTGTAAGTCTGCCTCACCAGCATGTTTTTGCATTTGCTGATGTCCTGTGGTATTACCAGCCTGGGACAAATTTTTATGTTAATTTCTCGACTGGCGGCTTTCTGGGTCAAATAGTGGTGTAAGTTTGAACCTTAAACCCATATGAGCTTATAGTTATGAAGTCCCAAAGAGTGGGTATAGGTGTGAGGAATGAGGGGGGATAAAGTTTCCCACTAAGAATCCAGTCCCAAACAGAAACACTTCTCTGTCCCAAGAGAGATTCTAGTCTAGCTTGCTGTTTGCTGATGATGGTGGCTGCAAGAGGAGGGCCCAGTTCGGACTATTCTGCTAGAGCAGGCATGTATGTGTCCTTGTCTTTTATCCATGCCTTGGTGTTACACTCGGACTTCACGATGTCAAAACACATTTCACAGCGAGCCTGGGCCATGCTGTGTTCCAGCTTTTCTCATTTGTGGCCTGTGGCAGTTTACTTTGCTAAGATCTCAGCCTTTTGTTATGTTACATATCATTTCTTGTTGTTTACAAAGACATTTTGGTACTCTTATCTGTTACACTGATGAAATTAATATGTTTTCTAATTAGTCATGTTGTGTAAAGAGCTTAGAATAATGCATGACACAAAAACAAAAGCTATGTACATTAGTTATTTTTATTGTTGTTATTATAACTATTATTACTGATGAATTAGCTTTATAGTTCTAAAAGTCTGACAGCTAGTTCTCTTATATTTTCTAGGTGTTCAAATATCATCTACAAATAATGACAGGATTGCTTCTTGCTTTTTAGTATTATTACCTTTTATTTTCTCTTACTGTACTACCTCGTTCCTCTGGCCCAGTGTTAGTCAGGAATAGCAATGAACATGGCAACCTGTGTCCTGTTTCTGCATGAAGGAGAAATGCTTCCCACGTGTTGAGTAGATTTACTGTATGTTTCTGGTTGATACATTTTAACGAGTTAAGAGCCTTTCTTTCTTGTGTTCCTAGATTGAAAATCGTTTTTATTAAGAATGAAGGTTGAATTTTTCATTTGCATTTTTTGTATTTACTGAGATGATAATCCTTCTTCAATCTGTTAAAGTTCTGAGTTGGATTAATATAGTAGATGTAGTTTTTGTTGAATCAACTCATTCAATAATTCCTGGGATGTTCTCGATCCTGAGGTCTTATTTGGATCATGATACAGTTTGCTTTTGATATGCTACTGGTTTCAGTTGGCTAATACTTTATTAGATTTTTAATTCTTGGTGCATAAGGGAATTTATTCTAGTTATTTTTTGCTCTTTTTTTTTTATGTGCTCTGTGTGTGTGTGAAAGTTATTCTAGTTTTGGAAAATGAATTGGAAAAGGTCCCCCCTTTTTTTAGTTCTAAAAAAACTTCACATAACATGGAATTATTTGCCAATTTCATAGGATGCTTGTAAAACTCTTTGGGCTTGGTGCCTTTGGGAAAATGTTTCAGCTTCATCCTCAGGGTCACTAGATGATTTTTCAACAGTGTTAGTTCTGATTTCTGGCTATGCTTTGCTGTTTTTCTTTCAATTTCGTGATATATTTGTTTCTAAGATTTGTCATTCATCTTTATTTCACAATATTCTGCTCCTTTGTCATGGAGGCATGAGGCTTTCTTATTCCTCAATTGCATTAATTATATTTAAGGTTTCCTTTTGCGTCCTCTAGTCCAAGCCTGTCCAATCCTTGCCCTGCAGGCTGCATGTGGCCCAGGGTGGCTTTGAACGTGGCCCAACACAAATTCGTAAACTTCCTTAAAACATAATGAGGTATTTTGATGATTTTTTTTTTTTTTTTTTTTTTTTAGCTCAGCTATTGCTAGTGTTAGTGTATTTAATGTGTGGTCCAAGACAATTCTTTCAATGTGGCCCAGCGAAGCCAAAAGGTTGGGCACCGTGCTCTAGTCAGTTCGTTTCTTTTGAACTCGCATGCTGAAGGTTGGTACGTCCTTGTGGGGACGGCTGTCCTCAGCAATTTGGTGCTCTCAGTTCTGTTTGCACCCTGCCTGAGCTTCCCTGCTGGCCTGTCCATGAGGCTCCTGTTGAGAGAGCTGGGCCGTGCTGCTGGGGAGGAAGTCCAGAGGTGGGACTGAAGTGTGTGTGGAGTCCCCCTTTGCCAGGCTGCTTCCAGCCCAAGGGCATGGCAAAGGCCGACTGCCCAAGTGACTGCCTACTAATGGCTTGGGAGGGGTTGGACAAAGGCAGGGAAGGAGGGGAAGAAGGAGCCAACCCCTGGCTGATCCGAATGTGCTGACCTCCTGCTGCCCTCAGAACTGCTGCCTGTGGGCTCAGCACCCCTCTCCCCAGCTACTCCCATCTCAGCAGCTGCCACCTGCTTCATCTGTGGTTGCCTCCTTGTCCTAGCTGAGTCTGTCCTTCAGGGACTCTGCATAATTTGTGATTCACAATGGCGTATGTGCAGAGTTCAGCAAAAGCAACACTCTGCTGCAGTGTTACCAGCTCATAAAACAGGGGCATCACTTCTGCCGCCCCGTGTATATGATATGTATGTAGAAGGGAAGGGGGCCGAGAAAAACACGGGAATTGTCATCTGGGGGGCAGGCCCCTTGTGGTACAGGCTCCCCCACTAGGTGAGTGTTCCAGGAACCCATCTGCATCAGTGGACCAGCTGACGTGAGAAACTGCGTTCAGCTTCAGTGAAGTTTTTGGGCAACTCTCAACGTGTTTGCCTATTTCATGATGGATGGTTTACACAAACATTGTGCAGCATGACAGCACACCTGCCCACACCCCTGAGTGTTCAGTAGTTTTTCCACCCAAAACAGCACGATGCCTATGCCCCACCCTTCCTATTCATGAAATCTCACCCCAAGCAACATTTTTGTTTGTTTGTTTCCCTGGATGAAAAAAGTCTTTATACCTGGAGAGGATGGGGGAGGGGGGAGGGAAAGTTGTGTGGGGAGGGGGGAGTGGGCACCAGATATATCGGGTTGGAGGGGGACCTGATTCTGGGAGCTGGGCACATAATGGGATGCATGGGTGATGTGATGTGGAGTTGTCCATTGGAAAACTGTCTGATTGTTACCAACCAATGTCACCCCATTAAATTTAACAATAAAATATAATAATATTAAAAAAA
>PVKE010010855.1:0-41562 GCA_004027555.1 Craseonycteris thonglongyai
AAGAACAATATTGATTTTTGTCTATTTCAGTAGTCCAGAAGAGTGTCTAATAGGTATTCACTATATATATATGCTGAAGGATTAATAAATATATAAATGCAGTTATAAGATTAATCCACAGAGATTTAAAATAAAAAAAAGTTGATATATTGGATTTGTGAAAGGCCTGGCTACATTTACAAAAGGTAGTTGTCTGAATAAAAGTAGAAGAGAGAATCAGAAGCAATCCAAGATTCAGGCTACTAGTAGAACAGGCCTGGGCAGTCATTTTCGGGGCAAAGGTTACTTCTAATTTTCTCCAAGTGTCACAGTTCACTACCTATTTTCACTTGCTCAAGCACATACAACCACCTCATTGTGAATACCCAATTCTTGCTCTAGGATCTGTATGTGTATGTGCAAAATTGTTTCTTCTAGGCTTATTTGCCTAGCCACTGGGCCTTGGCGCAATATGGCATCTGCTATGACACTTTTCCTTTTAATTTTTTTTTTTTTATTGTTTTTGACAGGGATAGACAGAGACAGAGACAGAGAGAGAACTGAACTGGGAGAACTCCCCAATTCAGCACATGAGTCCGCAAGGGCTGGGGCCGGGATTTGATCCTTGGTCCCCGGCGCTGCAAAATGAGCGCTTAACCCACTGAGCCATCCCGGCTTCCCCATGACACTTTTTCTTTTCTTTTCTTTTTTTTTTTTTTTAAGATTTTATTGTTTTTCACAGAGACAGACAGAGACAGAAACAGGGAAAGACAGAGAAAAGGGAGAGGACCCAGAGCAGTCTTCATAGCTGTATGTCATCGGTTTTTGACACGGTTTCATTCCACACAGGTGGGTGGGGGCTGAACAGGGTGGGAACTGGGTGGGGCTTTCTGCATGGGAGGCACGCCCCCTCCAGCCAGGAGCTGAACTAGAGTTCAAGAACAAAACTGGGGGAAACACAACCCAGTTCAGCATATGGATCCACATGGCCCGGGGCCAGGATTTGATCCTTGGTCCCCAAAGCTGCAAAGCAAGTGCTTAACCCACTGAGTTATCCCGGCTTCCCCAACACTTTTTTCTAAATTCAAATGCTCACACAAAATTGCTTGGCAATCATGTGCCGAGATCAACATCTTGCCTAGTTCTGTTGTAGAAATTCATATTAGCAAGTATAGCAGGCCAACATAGATTCTGAGATACAGCAGTAACAAGCATGCCACTGCTATTCCTGAAGAATAAGGAGAAAACCAGGATGATAATTATCACGGTACTGGATGCATAATAAAGATTCATTTAGGTATATATGTTATTATATTTTCACATAGGAGGTGTTGAGATATTCTTCTGCTTTTTTCCATTGTTATACTTTGTGAGACTACAGTTAAACTATGGAAGTAAATGACTGGATTTATGTCAATGTCGGAAAATCAATTGTATTTCTACATATAAGCAACAAACAAATAACAAAATTGAAACAATTATGTCACTTAAAATACCATTAAAATTTTATACTAAATGATGGGTGAGAATTCTAAAAATTACTGCAAACTATTGTCTATTCAAGGCACTAAATTTATCCAGAGTGAATAAAAAGTGTGTAAATATGTGGTCTAAGGGAAAGCTCCTATAGTAACTACTCTTTATTGAAGTTTTAATATTTATCAAGCATTGTGCAAAAATTTTTTTCTTATATAGAAAAACACATATGTAGGTATAAGTGATGTGTTCATATAATTTGTATATACTATGCATATATTTTCATAAATGTTTATATTCTCACTTTATATATAATGTCTTACTCATAAGTATCAATTTACTCTTAACTAAAAATCTGTAAAGAGCCAAACTCTTTATACTCTGTAGCTTTACAAACCTTGTAATACCAGATTACTCAAACTAGAAAGAAATATATTATATTCTTTGATAACGAACTGCTTATTCACTCAATAAAACTTACTTTGGAAAGGAAAAGAAACATATATATTTAAGTTTAATTTTCCCTTCATAAAAAGAAGAAATTTACCCATAGATAATTCAGCCTTCAGAAAACACTGATTTCCTACAATGCACGGTTCTTGTGCTAGGTGTTCTATGACAGTGAAATAAATTAGACAAGGTCTTCACTGTCAAAATATTTGCAGTCTAATACAATGGAAAGAAAGTACACACATGACTGTGATACATATTATACTCTAATAAATTTTAACAGATATTTAAAATTGTTAGTTATTTAGAAGCTTAAGAATAATAGTGGCAGAAAAAGTGTTCTCTGTGTCATTCAAGGTCATACAGAAAAGATGGTAAGCACAAATTCATTTGAAAATAATTTATTAGTATTTCTAACAGAGGTGTGAGGAAACTCGAGAGAGACAGTGCAGGCCACGGGGCTAGTATGAATGATGCATCATTGGCCTTCTAATGGTTGAAGGATGGAGAAGAAAGATCACTTTCCAAAACAGGATATAAGAGAGCCAAGTGGTAGATAGAGTCTTTGTATTTGGGTAGTTTAGAAAGGCCAACCTAGGGGAAGCAGGGATGGCTCAGTGGGTTAAGCACTCACTTTGCAGCCCTGGAGACTGAGGACCAAATCCCGGCCCCATCCTGTGCAGACCCATATGCTGAACTGGGGAGTACCCCCACTTCAGTTCTCACCAGTGTGAGACCAGGCCCAGTTTCTGCCCTGTGCAGCCCCGCCCACCTGTGGAATGAAACTATGTGGAAAAACTAATGATGTGCAACTATGGAGACTGTTCTGGGTCTTCCCCCCTTTTCTCTGTCTCTGTCTCTGTATCTCTCTCTCTCTCTGTCAAAAACAATAAAAGTAAATCTTAAAAAATAAAAAAATAGAAAGGCCAGCCTTGATGGCACTACTATATAGAGGAGTCAAAGAATCAACAGCCCTACTTCATTTACCCTCTCCTTTATTACTTTGTTAGTGTTCATCATTACTCAAACCCAATGAGAAACTAGAGGTGAGACTGCCCAGTGAGATGGACTAGCTACCCCCAGTTCTACACAAGGTAGAGAAGAGTAGGGAATAAACCTGAAATGGCAAGAAAACAATATTCCTCACAATCCCATATCTCCAATTAATCATATTACATTTGACCTGGAATTTTTTTCTCCTTAAAGCAGAAACAAAACCACCCCATTACGACACAGACAATATTTCCAGAGGATATGCTAAAATGTTAACTAAAATGTGAATCAGTAAATTTTTTATATAGAACATATATTTTTTAAAGATTTTTATTGTTTTTGACAGAGACAGAGAGAGAGACAGAGAGAAGGGGGAGGGCTCAGAGCAGTCTCCATAGTTGTACATCATCAGTTTTCGACATAGCTGAACCAGGGGCCACCCACATAGGAAGCTCACCCTGGTGAGACCCAAACTGGGAGCACAACCTAGTTCAGCATGTGGGTCTACATGGGCCAGGGCCAGGATACAGACCTCAGACCCCGGGGTCGCAAGAGAAGCACTCAACTCACTGAGCCATCCCAGCTTCCCCCAGAAAATATTTTTGAAGTAACTTCTTAAATCAAGATGGAATGGGGTGAATGGGGTGCTTAATAAGATCAAGTTAATCTTCTGAGTCAAAAGAAGAATATGTGGTGAGTTATTTAAATATATATAGAAATAACTATCCCAAACTATCAGAGCAGGATGTCAATGTCATTTTTCTAAAAGAGAAAAATATTTGCTCAGAAACAGTTTTCACTGGGTATAAAGCACTGTGAGCAGAATCCATGTTACTGAAGTGAGGGTAAAACCAAGTGGGAATAAAGGTCAATGAAGTTTGAAGATTAAATCTATTTTTTATTTGTTTGTTTGTTTCAGCAATTTTCTAGAATTAAGAAATCAGAGTAGGGAAGTGCATCATTTCTCTCTCATGTCTCTGCTCCTTACAGCTCCAGGGACATCAATTAGCCACAGTAGTCCCATGAAAAACAAACTGTCAATTAACACCAGGAGAGTTTTCCATCAGCCATGGTGGAGCATTGCCCAGGGAGCCCAGCTGGTTTCTCATAAAGCTTGCCCAGTATTTATTTGAGCACACTCAGAACAAGAACAAGGTTGAAGAAAAAACAACTATTAAAAATATACCTATCTTTTAAAAGATTTATTTGAACATTTAAAAATAATTAGCTGGATAAATTTATTTATTACATTGAAGTGTTTACAATAGTTCTTACTAAGTGCACTAACACTTTGATTATGAGTAAAACATATCTATATTTTAAGCCAATATTTAAAACACTGTGAATTCAGTTTTCTATAATCTCCCAAAGCTGAATAAGCCACTTTTCAAGTAAAGAGGAAGACAATTTAACATTGTATTACAATAATTTCAATATTCAATATAAAATATTTCATTTTGCTATTTTTTCAGTGGAATATCTTAATAATGGATGACTTCCTCACAGTATTTCACATTACCCAGTTAAATGTATAAGTAAGTTCAATATGATATATTGTGTTATATTAATGCAATAAATGTAGCTGTACATATAGCTTTCAACAATAACGTATAATGTTCCTAAATGTCTTAAGCTATTGTAAATCACTGCTCACATTTTCAGCCCACTACAGAGACTCACATAGTGTGTATAGTTTAACATTATTTATTTGAAATCCCAAGTGATATTTATTGACAATGTGTATAAAAATGTATGAAGCTAATATTCATAAATTAAAAACTATTTCTGTCAATTTCCTGGCATAATTTTTAATGTACTAATTTATGGATAAGAGATGAATTGTCAAGTTAAATTTCTTTAGCTAATTTGATTTGCTCTAGAACTTGCATTATCACAGTTATATTTAGTCACTGGTCATCAATTGTTACTTATATTGCTCATGTTGCTTATGCGATATGGCTATGGCACTGATTACCTATATTGCAAGGGAAATATTAATTTTAATCATGAGCCTATATAGGACAGTAGATAATAAATTGGTATAATGTTTGTACATTTCTTGATATGTATTGTTTTGTCCTTTTTTTTATTGTTACTTTATTTGACCCTCTCCACTAAAAGGTAAGAGAAATGAGAAATGTTTGACATCCCTGTAACACTGACTTTGAAAAATGTGTGGGTGACATTGTAGGGACTCTATGTTTGTTATGTAAAAGAATGCCATTATTTGTTGATTACTTTTAACCAGGGGTGTCCAACCTCTGTCTTCCCTGGGCCACACTGGAAGAATAATTGTCTTGGGCCATACATAAAATACACTAACACGAATTATAGCTAGTGAGCTAAAAAAAAAAAAAAAAAATCACAAAAAAGCTCCTTGACTCCTCAATAGGTAGGGGCAAGGATCACACTCAGCAGGAAGGAGATACAGGAGAAGAGACCTTCAGTCTCTCAACTTCACGTAGAGATTTTAAGAAGGCTAGGTAGGCAGCTAGGATAGGGGTGTCTCAGGACCCCTCCCATAGAGTACTCATTGCCAGGGTGATTACCACCCTATTCTCAGGAGACCCCGCCCCAGATCAAGCAACCATGGGATGAAATAGGAGGGAAAGATAGCTAAAGAACTGATGGAAGGAACTGTCAATCCAAAGACCCCTCACCCAAAAGGGTATTATTCCCTTTTACCAAGGAAAAGCAATAAAAACTACTCAGCCCCTTGTAACTTGCCTTTTGAGCCACCTCTTATTCAATGCCCACTTCCACCTCTTGGAAGTATTCTTTCTCTACTTTTCCTTCCAATAAACTTTTCTTTCACTACTGTAAATAAATAAATAAATAAATAACCTCACGTTTTAAGAAACTATAAATTTGTGTTGGACCGCATTCAAAGTCATCCTGGGCCACATGCAGCCCATAGGCCATAGGCTGGATAAGCTTGCTTTAAACCATATCAGGTCATATATGAAATATAGTCCCTTGTTGAATACTGCTAAAACTTAATGGATGTCCTGTCCACCATTAAAACCTAAGGTAATAATAGTTTCATTTGAAAAGCGATCTCTGATTTTTTTAAACTCTTCCAGACCACTTGAAATGAATCATCTTGCCTTTCTCTCTACCTGCAGAAAACTTTGCTCATAGGTTTCACATGTTAATCCTCATCTATGATATTTTTATTATAATTATATATACAAATTATATTAACTATATATATAAAAATAATTTCCCCAACTGAGTTAAAATTCTTGAAGATAATGACTAGGCCATTTTATTTCCTGCATTTAAATTTTTTTCCATTTTAAACCACAACATATGTATTGCACTTATGCCAATTATTTGTTTACCTTTTTTCATTCATCTATACTCTCACTCATATTCTCTAGTCTTATTTTTTTACTGTTTTCCTACCACTAAATGAATTGTGTTAAGGTTACTAAAAAATAATAATATACCTTCAAGATTTGGGACTGAAATCTCTATTGTTTCCATTGCCAGGACAATATAAACATTAACATTCATGTCAGTTCCTTCTCTTTTATCCTTTGTAGTTAAGCTATGAATAAAAGTGGGGTTTTCTGTATTTATTTTTTTCTTTCTAAATATTATGTAGTATACATCTACCTTCATTAGTTAGGCATTCCTTTCTTCTGCAAATAACCTTCCCTACTACATGTCAACTTTCTCACCTTCTTACTATAGGTATAGAGATATAGGTTAACCAATAAAAAATCATTTTTAGAGATTGCTATGGATGCTGGAGCACAGAGACTTAATCTTTGTCCTTCTAAACTAGGGTGTCCAATTTTTGGGCTTCCATGGGCCACACTAGAAGAAGAATTGTCTTGGGCCACAACATAAAATATACTAACACTAACAACAGCTGAAGAGCTTAAAAAAAATTGCAAAAGAATCTTATAATGTTCTAAGAAAGTTTACATATTAGTGTTGGGATGTATTCAAATCCATCTGGGCTGCATGTGGCACACAGGTAATGAGTTGGACAAGTATGTTCTAAAAGCAAGTGTTGGTGACAAGGGCTACAAAACCCTAAACCACCAGAGCCACCACCTCCATTGATATATAGAGAATGCATGCTTGAGAATAAGGAAAATAATAAAGCAGAAGAGAGAGATAAACAGTGAAAGTGGAAATGCTACTTTTTAAAAGAAGAAAACAAACACACTGAATTAGTGACTAGGGAAAATGAATGTTCATCCCTTAGGTTCTGTACATTTTTAGTACACAAAACTATATAATTGTTTATAAAATTTACCATTTATATTATTTACCAAATAATAAAATTTACCATTTATATTATTTACCAAATAATAAAATTTACCAAA
The DNA here is from genome assembly GCA_004027555.1 of Craseonycteris thonglongyai. NCBI lineage: Eukaryota > Metazoa > Chordata > Mammalia > Chiroptera > Craseonycteridae > Craseonycteris > Craseonycteris thonglongyai. Next base: position 7,242 of record PVKE010010855.1, read on the forward strand.
TTGTATTATTTAAACTACTTGATTGTTGCTTCTAGACTTTAACAATTTTCAATATTCTGCCAAAGGTTATTCAACTATTTATATTGCATAGTATATGAAATCGAAGTCTGCCTGCTTAATTTCAAAATATCTCTATCAACTTTGTAGGTGGCACCTTTTATTAGTTGATACTCTATAAACTCAATGACAGTAAATCTACTTCCTTTTTGATTCCCTTATATATACTTTAAAGAATACTCATTCACTGTTAATTGAATAATCAATATGAATGATTATTTAAATAATATTTTAGGAAAATAAATATTAATTGTATTTAATTAATGCACTGAAAAAAACTGAGTACCAATAAGATCATCTCTGTGAACATAATACTCTATGTGGCTTATCTCCTTGGCCCACATAAAGACTTTAGCACAGATATTTAGATTGTAAATCACTAGTGGTAAGTAACTGACAATGGTTTTATGAATAATATTATAACATATTTGGAGACATATCATATACTTTATAGCAATTAGTGTAATAAATATTTTTAGTCTCTTTAGTATAGTTTGTGTGATAGAAACTGTTAGTTGCTTACTTTGCATTCTGACTTTCTCTGTTACAGACGCTAAACTCCTTATGTCTGTAAGTGTCCCTGTTGTAGCCTGTGTTAGGGACGAAACTGAAAACCTAGTCACTCTCATATCAGGCCTAAGGGTAATCCTATTAATCCTGTTAGGCATCATTTCAGAAATGTGCACATTCTATCCAAGCCAATGTAATAAGAAGGGGAAGCTTCTGATCCTATCAAATTCCTCAGAAGACAAGGTCTTCCTTTTCATCTGGATGTAATGATGTGCTGAAGCCATCTTACTACCAGTGTGAGGATGAAGCCAACACAGAGTATGGATGACGGGGGAGATACAGGAGAAAAAAACTAAAAAACACCCTGGCCTTTGATTAAAGTTTTGTGCATAAATTCCCACCTGAAATATTATAGCATGCTTGGTAGATACCTTCATAGAATTTGTATTCATTAACTGACAAAATAAGCCAGTCATTTCCTCAAACTTAAAGCAAAGGTAAAAGAAAAGTAAACATACGCTAGATCACAAAAATGTCTAAGTCATGATGAAATAATAAACATAAACTAGATCGCAAACATTTCTAACTCATGATGCCTCCCCATAAAGAGCATGACTTATTTTTATAAAATAGTTCCCTAATTATTCTCTTCTCAGGGAAAACATGTTTTGATGATTTGCATGGGCATCAGGGACTCATAACATTCCTGCTGACTAGAGCCATGGGAACATAACTGTCAGTAGACAACTGTTCCTTCTGTTCTATTTGGTAAAAGCAATATTTCTACAAAATATAATAGCTTTGGGAAATCTTTTCATTCTCTAAGTACCCAGATTAAGCCTATATTTATGATTCCTCTAGCACATGAATTATTGGCTTAAAAAAATATTTTGATGTAAAACATTAAGGACATTTTTTTACATTGCATATCTTGTATAAGAATGTAGATAATAGGTGCCTTAATTTTCTCCAGAGATTCATAAAATCTTTCCTAAACTCTCCAAAACATGATTTACAATAAGATGCAAAACCATTATGGTACAGAAATGAATTATACAATTTTACTATAGAAATGTGAATGAGAATATTTGCTAAATGTTATGATCTAATAGCTGTTCTCAGATATATTTAGAAGAATAGACACATGTGGCATGTAAAACATAATTAAAAATAGAGTGAAGCTAGTAACCAAAGGTTACCAACCAAATATAGTTTGCTAGGCAAACAGATATTAACTCTTTCTCATGTATAGTGTAGGTTTACTTTAGTCTTCTCTACGAGAAGTTTTTTTTTGTTTTTTGTTTTTATTTATTTATTTATTTATTTTTATTTTTGACAGTGAGAGAGAGATACAGAGACAGAGACAGAGAGAACTGAACCGGGGGAGCTCCCAGTTCAGCATATGGTTCCGCACGGGCCGGGGCCGGGACTCGATCCCCGGTCCCCAGCGCTGCAAAGTGAGCGCCCAACCCACTGAGCCATCCCGGCTTCCCCTAAGAGAAGTTTTTTTAAATCAGAAGCACAATTAAGCTATCGCTAAATAGTCATTAAAATTCCAAATCATTTTGATTTATCTATAAAGGTGTATTTATAATATAATAGGTCATTATATCTTAGAAATTCTGGGTACACAACTCTTTGTGACTAGTTTAACAATCAGAGAAATTTAAATTAATTGTCTTTTAATTTCCTTAATTAGATATGGCTTTAAGCAAGGCTATTGTTCTAAGGAGAAACATGGACTTCTATATATATGTATTTCAATTAGAATATTCTTAAAATTAAAAATTAACATATAGCTAAGTATATTAAACATATTTAAAGAGACATCCTGGCTATTTCTGTGTACCAGTTTTTATGTATGGCTTCCTTAAAAGAGAAACCTTGTCTCTTTGAAAGTGTAATTAGAGTAACGGCTGTTGTAATATCCCTTAAAAGGAATTATTTTTAAGCAGGAGAGATTAGAATAGGATTATAAAAGGTAAATATATATATTATATATTCTCCTATTAATTTAGGGTTATTTTAACTAAATGACTAAAATTTTATGTAATTCTTTACTTTGAGTATATGTATTAAAATTAAAATAATACTTGCTTAAATATTAGCAGAGAACATTTATGTATTGTGAAACTTTTTCCTTTAGAGCTAGTACCTATAGCAACACAGTGTTATAGCCAATTGACAGGCTTATAATCTCCCATCTTATAAAACATTTGGTTTGGAATAACTTTTTTGTACATTTATTCTATGGAAGTTCAGAGAGTCAAATATGTAATTTATGTGTTTTAATGTAGAATAACATCCAAATGTCTTTCTCAGGGCAATAATGCATCTGGCATGAGGAACTATGGTCTGTTTTTTCTATTTTTAAATATCTATCATGCCATATGAAACTGCATGTTAATTATTCAGTTTCTGTTCAATTATTCCAGTGTACTGTGTTCCCTGAAAAATAAGGAATAATTTAATAAAAAATATAATTTAACTGTCTGATCTAATGATCACAAATGCTATTTTGATACATCTTAAAATTCCAATTAAGATAAAGATGGGGAAAGCCGGGATGGCTCAGCGGGTTAAGCGCTCGCTTTGAAGCCCCGAGGACCAAGGATAGAATCCCGGCTCTGGCCCAGGCAGACCCACATGCTGAACTGGGGTGAGCTTCCCGAATACAGTGAGGCCCCCAGTTCAGTTCAAAAAAAAGATAAAGGTAAAGATAAAGATGAAGGATGGTGATGATCCTAAATGCATTTTTAGATGTGTGCTCACAAAATTGAATGATTAGTGAAAATAGTGTCTGCTTTATAATTTATATTACGAGTGTATTTATCAATTAAGGTATCTTTCCTTTTACACTGAACAATTTAAGTACTGAACAATTTAAAGTGTTTATAAAGTGCCAGAAGATGATGTATACATGCTATATAATAATGAACTAAATTAGTGAACAATGATGCATAATTAATAATATTATTGACATCATCAGGAAATCAAAACATGAAAACACTGTGAAAGCTTTCTAATTATTGCTGAAATAGTCTAATTAAAAATATTTAAAGACTTGATTAATTTTTTTATTTCCAAAAGTCTCTATTCCTGCGTTATGGACTAGCAATTATATTTTGCATTACCTAAAGAATCTGTGTGAGGAAAATGTTAGCTCATGAATGTGAAATTGTTTCAATGGGTATAATGTTCTACACAGTATTACATGTTTAGTGAGGATCTCAGATTATATCAGAATGATTTTGCTATGTTGTAATATATTCTATTAATTTAGGACATGTTCAAAATATACCACAATTTATATAATATTCACTCCTGTGTCATGGCTTACAGTCATCAAAACATTATAACTGAGGTCTAGATTTGTATCAAAAAGAGTTGTAAAGTTGTTCCAAATAGGTCTGCTTATTTTGACCTATTTAATATCTAAATACTTGTGCCTATCTGCTAATATGTTATAACAACCAACTTAAAATGCTACAGTTCTGAATAGATGAGACATGGATCAAGTGGTTCTTATAATATTTTTATATTCTTCAAAAGATAGTAAAATGTTATTGGAATGTACTTGCTTACTCAAGCACTAAAAATCATACCTTAAGGTATTTATACCTTATTTTACTACTGAACTCATATTCCACTCCTATTCAGAAATTTTGTTTCAGTAAAATATTTTCCATTTTAGTGTGCTTAGTTGAGAAGATTTTGAGCAGATGTAGTATTTAGACATTTATAATCTTTTTCAATAACAAAATATGTTGGAACGTATTCTAACACATACCGGTATCTGAATTTACAAAACCATTTATACTTATGCAATGTATTATTTGTGAAAATTATATACAACAGACATAAAACTCTTTTGACTTTTTGTTCTTCAATTATTTAAGAATGTATGAAATTTTTTGACAAATATTAAGAATTATAATAACTAACATTTAATATATGCCATGTGAAGCTCTTTTCCACAGGTTTATCCTTTTTTTTTCAAAATTGCAACAGGAGATAGGCAATAAGTATTCAGTTTTGATGGGACACAACAATAAACATGCCTCTATTCAAATGTCATTCTAAACTAATTGAAACAGAAAATAAGAGATCACACAGAAAATTTAACTTCACTTTTTTCAGTAACGAAGATAAAAAAGAACATTGTGGCTAAACTGTGAGAAACCAGTAAAATTGCTTATTCCCAGTCTGCCACCTGAGAATAAGTTTAAGTTTACTGGGGAGGACAAGAGAATAAAAATGGTAAATTAAGGATAATTGATAGATTACCAACATCCAGTTGCAGATTTTTATCAAAATTTGCCTTCCCTCAATCGGTTAACTCCCCAGGTAGTTGTTAAGTATTAAATCCAATGGTCAGGGTTCTAAAAAAAAATTTTTTTTTCCTAGAAACAGTGGGATGGGAGCAGTAGTTTTTCTCTACAACAAGGCAAGCTAACAATAACTCAGCTCTATAATAGTCTAGGACTTGTGAAAACTACTTGTTTGATTTTGTTTCATCGTTAAAACACCCTATTAGAAATAGGGATCTTGAGACATATAATTATCTTCATCCCGACAAAAAACAAAATAAAACAACAGATTTCTACACCTGAATCCAAATATAAGTTTTCTTATTTTAAATGGGTACTTTCCCAGGTGATAAATAGTTCATTAGTAAATTGGCTACTTAACTAAGCTCCTTAAACAGATTGACATTGCTTCAACATAATCAGTGCTTTGAGAGAATCAGTATCAGAACTTTATGGTAATTTATTTTATTATTTTTTGAATTTTCCATTATTGATAATCATCAGAGATACTAGAATCATTTACCAGCTGTTCACATTATTGTTTTGGCTCCAATTTGAGAATCTGAACTGAAAATTCAAAACAAATACAGATAAGCCTTCCACTATGACTCCTGAAATGAAGGTATTTATGATTCATTTGGCATCTAACATTCAAATAACTTAAAATCAAAATCATATACCCTGAATTCTCTTCACAACACTATATAAAAAGAACAAGGATTAACTGTGTCTTTGCCTTAACATAATTGGCATACCTCATGAATAAACTTGATACAGATTTAAAAGTCTAAATAAACATCCTCTGTAAATACCAAGATAAATTCCTGAAGCTAAAAAATTATAACATAAAGATTTTATAATTGCTTAATATTTTTAATTTATGAATTTTAAATTTAAACTATGAACACAAATTACTGTCCTAGAATTTTGTGGGATAATGCCATGAGTAAACTTCAGGGGCAATTTCACAATGAATTTTTGGCACCTTTGTTTTTCTGCTACTAGTTGATAACATTTTATTAATATAGTATATCAAGCCTCCTAGTCTAGGCTTGTGTGTGTCTTAAACCTGAAGAGTCATGAACCTCCTATGGAAAGATGATTCAGGTGGGATGGTAATAGGTTTTGGTTAGGTCGTACCCTTACAGTCTTGCTTCATATTCTTTAATCAGAACTCAAATAGTGCAAGATTCCAGGATAGCTCAGCAGGTTGAAAACTTGCCTTTCAACTGCGAGGTCCCAGGATTCAATACTGGCCCCGGCCCTAGCAAACACATGTGACAAACTTCAGTGCAACTAGTGACCTCTGAGATGGCTCAGTGGAGAAGTTTGTTGCCTACCATGTGGGAGGCCCCAGATTTGGTTCCTACCCCACACAGCCCCATGTCTACGTATGTGGAATAAAATTATGTCACAACTAATGATGTACAACTATGAAAAATGCTGTGGGCCTACACTCCTCTTTCTCTCCCTTTCTCTCTCTCTCTCACTCTCTCTCTCATTCTCTCAAAACAAAATAAACCTTAAAAAATGCCAGTATTGCAAAATAGTATTAAATTAAAATAGTAGAAATACTATGCTTTCTTTTTTTAAAGATTTGTTTTTATTGTTTTTGAAAGAGAAACAGACAGACAAAGAGAGAAAGAGAGGCAGAAAGAAGTGTGTGGGGGGGAGGGGGGACCGAGAACAGTCTCCATAGTTGCACATCATTAGTTTTCTACATAGTTTCATTCCACAGGTAAACACGGGGCCACACAGGGCATGAACAGCGCTGGGGAACTCAGACATGGGAGGCATGAACCTCCAAGCCAGGGGCCTCTCACACAGGAAGCACACCAGGGTACAGAGCCGAAAAGGGGGCATCCCATGTAGGAGGCTCACCCCGGTGAGAACCAAATTGGGGGCACACCTCAGCTCAGCATAACCTTCAGAACAGACCTGGACCAAAATTAGATCCTAGGACCCCAGAACAGCAAGACGAGCACTCCAATCAGCTAAGCCATCATAGCATCACCATAATATGGTCCATAATATTGTCCGTAATACTCATACATTATATTCTAAATATTCAAATGCAAACTGAATTTACCTATTTGGAAAACATATGTATTACTGTTTATTTATTACATTACATTTTTAATTACAAAAATATAGTTTTAGAACTCCTATAATCTCATTTTAAAGACTGCAAATGACATTTTATATATATATATATATATATATATATATATATATATATATGGGGCAAGTATAAACGCTTTCTTTGAAGGAGTCTTCTCATTGAAATATAGCGTGTTATATGATGTCACATACTGCCTAGTGCATAGTAAGATCTTAATAAAGATCATTTTCAAGATTGTCTGGAAATTGGCTTTCATTTCATGATATCCAGTTTTTCTCTTCTTGGGAGAATGCTAACAGAGAACGATTTTGTGTGAGTTCTAGTCAGCAGAAGTAAAGAGTCATATGTGCTTCCACAATATGTTCCACTTACTGCACAGCACACCAAATCTTACTGCGAAGAACAAAGAGACATCTAATAAATGGGATCATTATTGGGCACAACCTTGACTTTAAAAATTCAGAAATTACATTTAGAATTCCATTCACTAACAGCTCTGCTCACACATACGAAAACACGACAACGTAGAGGAAACCACGTGGGCTTTCTCAGGAGCATCAGGGCATCAGAACTTTGGGAAGTCACTAAAGCACAGGAAGAAGTGGCTCAACCGAGAAGTGGCCCAGCCCGGACTGTTGAAAGTCATGGAAGTGAGCAGATGCCCCCTGGAGGGTGCTGAGTCACAGGCAAGTCCCAAGAGAGGCCTCCGACTTGCTAGGCAACTCCTCATTGTGTCATAGCATCCTGATGGTTCTGACTTGGATTATTAGTCTCACGTAGGCTGTGGATGGAGGACATTTTGCAGGGTCAACTGATGACACTGGATGCTTTTCTCAGAGCGTACCAGCCCGTTCCCTAACCCGCAGCGATGTCTTGCTGGTTTCGGGGCCTCAGCTCCGGCTTGGGCCAGTCCCTGGGCCAAGTCAGCAGCAGTCTGGCTTCCCTTGCCGGGCCAATTCCAAACTTTACAAAGGAAACGTGGATGGGAGGCATACAGGACGTGGAAGCAGAATTACCCAATATGAGAAGAACAGAAGCCATTCACGCAGTCTTCAGGTCAGAGAACGAGAGGCTTCAAAAACTCTGCTCTGATCTGGAAGAGAAGCATGAAGCTTCAGAGCTTCAAGTGAAGCAGCAATCTAAACTGTATCAACATTAACTGCGACAGAAAGAGGCAGACATCAGCCATCTGACAGCAAGACAGGATGTGCTGCAGGAGCAGTGGCTGAGGCTGCCGTCAGCTGCACACTGGGTCCGTTCAGGAGCCGGCGCTGTGCCGGTGACCACAGCAGCACCTTCACTGAGTTAACTGTCAGTGGTCACACTTCAGCCCACCAAGACACTGATGTGGACTTTGAGGACATCGTTTCTCCACAGCAAGAGATAAGCAAATGGTCAAAAGATGTTTCAAGACTTGAGTCTGAGGTTGGCCATTGGAGGCATATCGCTCAGACTTCTGAAGGTCAAGGATCAAAGAGCTCTGAGCAAAGTGACATCTACAAACTGCAAACCATCATTAAAGAACTGAAACAGAGCCGAAGTCAGGAACCTGATGACCGTCACTATGAGATATTAGCACTGGAGGATGCAAGTCATCAGAAATTGACTGAAATTACTCGTCAGCACCTAAAAGAATTAAGCAACTACAAAGAATGAATCGGAGAACTGGAAAATTGGTTACAACAAAATGGCTCAAGAACAGCAGTAACTGGCCACTCTGAAATCCGTGAGATGAAAAAAATGATTCAGGTTCTACAAACAGAAAAAGCAGATTCTACAAAGAAGATTGAAGAACTTCAGGAGGAAATAAAAGACATCAGTGACACATTATCTGCTACAGAAAAGGACTGAGATGCTGGAAGGAAAGAATATAAACAACTACCTGTAGAAAACCAAAAAATAATTAAAGAATGTGGAAGCTGGCAATGGGAGTGCTGGAAGTGGTGGTCTTTACCCATGAAGCAAAGTGATACCGTGACGTGAAAGACAGCAATCTGTCCACAGACTACATCAGAAGAAGTGTTTGGACAACAGCAGGCACTGTGTGAGGCTGAAGATGGCATCATGGGACTCAGTAGTTGAAACCAGAATAATGGTCTCGCTGAAAACTATCTGACACTTAAAAAGCACATCCAGGGTTTACAAAAGGAGAATTCATTCTTGAGGGAAGAAAAGGAAGAACTTCAAACATCACTTTCAGAATTGAAGAATGAATGTGACATCATTAAAACTGTAGCCGAAAACGACATGGATTTGGATTCAAACTTCTACAATGTAAGACTTAATTTGGAGGCAAAGGAACAAGAACTCAAGCAGCGTATGATGAAAAAGGAAACACTGATGGCTCAGTTAGAAGAACTGGAAGAAAAGGTAGCAGCCTACCAAACATTACAGGAGACCTACGTGGAGTTATCTACGATGCTGCCAGAGAGAGCGCTGCAGCGTCACACAGCGAAGAAAAGGCTCTTGCTTTGGAAGAGCAACTGAGAGACAAGCAGCCAATACAGACAAGTGCAATCAGCTTTCAAATCAGGTCAGTCACTGCAGGAGACAGTTATGTTTCAGAAGGAGAGGGATCAAGTCATGTTGGCCCTGAAACAGAAACTTGAAAACACCACTTTACAAAATGAGCTTCAGCAGTTACGTGGCCAAGACTTACATTTAAACCCGGGGCTACAGACATTGCGAAACCATCTTGTAGAAGTAGAAGTTTCTTACACCCAAGAAGTTTTGGCTGCAGATGACAGAGAGGCTACGCTGAGCCGGACAGTGGCAGCCCTGGAGGAAAACTTAGCTTCATCCTTTAATGCAAGACATCAGGCTAGTTTGCAGGTAGAGTCATCGCAGCAACAATTGAATGTGGTCTCCAGGCAAAGGGATGAAACTGCCCGGGAGCTTTCCACGGCCCAGGAAAAAGCACAACAGTCTGCTCTCTCACTCTCCAACCTGCAGATGGGACTGGAGCACTTTCAACAACAGGAAAGAGCCACAAAGTCATTTGAACTAGAAAAGAACCAACAGCTAGTAGCTGAGAGGCAGAAAAAGGTGGAAAATCTGCAAGCAGAACTGCTGTCAGCACGGGAGCCACTGGACGAGTCAAACACTGTGGTGGAATCAGCAGCAATGCTCTTAGTTGAGTTGGACTTAGAAAGGAACAACCAAAATAAAAAACAAACAAACTAAAGAACCAAGCAATCCGATTAAAAATTGGGCAGAAGGCCTAAATAGATACTTCACCCAGGAAGGCATACAAATGGCCAACAGACATAAGAAACAATGCTCAACTTCATTAGCTATTCAGGAAATGCAAATTAAAACCACAATGAAATACCACCTCACATCTGCTAGAATGGCTATCATCAACAAAACAAGGAACAGCTAGTGCTGGAGAGGCTATGGAGAAAGAGGGACCCTTACACACTGCTGGTGGCAACGCAAATTGGTACAATCGCTATGACACAATATGGAGATGCCTCAGAAAATTGGGAATGGAACTAACCTATGACCTGGCAATCCCCTTTTGGGTATCTACCCTTCAAACTCCAAAACCTTGGTTCATAAAAACATATGTACCCCAATGTTCATTGCAGTGCTGTTCCTGATGGTCAAGTCATGGTAACAACCAAAGTGCCCCTTGATAGATGACCGGGTAAAAACACTGTGCTACATATACACAATGCAATATGACTCAGCTATAAGGAAAGATGAAGTACTGCCATTTACCTCAACATGAGTGGAACTTGAGATCATCATGCTGAGCGAAAGAAACCAGTCAGAAAAAGCTGAAAACCAAATGACTTCACTCATGTGTGAAATATAAAACTGAAAGCAACAAAGAATCAAAATCTTATGGACATAGTCAAGAGTTTAGTGGTTACCTAAGGGTAAGGGAGAAGAGGAGTAGGAGAGGAAGGAGGGGGAGCTAAATAAATATATGGTGATGGGAAGAAAGCTGACTCAGGGTGGGGAACACATATTGTAACACAGAGAGTACTATAGAGTTATACACCTGGAAAGTATGTAATTTTCACTGGCCAATGTAACGCTGATAAATTTAACAATAAAAAGAAAAGAAATACAATACATTCAAAGAGAAGATAATTTTAAAAAGAAACAAAATCCAAAAAAGAAGCAAATGGAAATGTCAAGAGCTGAAAAACACTGTATCTCGAATGAAGCTTTTATTCTATGGGCTAAAAAACATCAGACTAGATTTAAAAACTGGGGGCAGGGTCATTGAACTTGAAGACAAGTCAACAGAATTTGTCAGAACTGAAACACAAATAGCAAAAAAGAATAATAATGAACACAGAATAAAGGGTCCTCCATATGTGAGATAATAGTATGAGCAATTGATTGGAAATACTTATAATAGGAATCCCAATGTGAGGTCAGAAAGATAATTCAGCGGAAGAAATACTTGAAGAGAGAATGGGTGAGAATTTCCTTAGAGCAATGAAAAACTTCCACCACAGCTCCAAGAATCAACAAACCCCAAGTAGGGCAAATAAAAAGATAACCACACCTCAGTACCTTTCATTTAAACAAAGAGAAAGAGTACATCTTAAAATCAGCCAGCAGGAAAAGGGTACATTGGATATAGGATTGCAATGATAAAAGTAAAACCCGATTTCCCATCAGAAACAGTGGAGGTGGGAGGCAATACATATCCTTAAAGTTTTGAAGGAAAAACAGACAGAAAACAATAAAATTATTCATCAAAAATGAAAGCTCAATAAAAACTTTCCCAAACAGACAAAAGTGAGAGACTGTTTTCTCCAAACATCCTGCACTACAAGAAAAAGGAAAGGAAGCTCTTTAGGCAGAGGGTACCAGAGGGAAGCCTGGATCTGTAGAAAGGGAAGAAGGACATCAGAAAGGGGAAGTATGGTGGCTGCACATGTTTTCTAGTCCATGTGACTAATTATCACAAATTGCACAGCTCAATACAGCCCACATTTATTACCTCACAGGCTCTGTGGTCGAGGCACCCAGGCACACTTTAATGTGTCCTCTGCTCAGGGTCTCATTGGGCTGTCATCAAGGTGTCAGCCAGGCCGCCTTCTCATTGGGAGGCTTGGCTGGGGAGGAAGATGCTTCCGAGATCGCTCATACTGTGAGCGGAATCAAATCCCCTGAGGTGGTAAAACAAGGGCACCAGTTTCTTGTTGGTAGTTGGCCACAGTTTGTAGAGGCTACCAGTGGTCTGTAGTGGCAGCCTGCAGTTCCTAGCGACATGGTCACTAACTTCACATCAGAAGGAGCAATCTCCAGAATGAATGTGCTCACAAGATGGGGTTGTATAATGTCACATCATCCTGTGTCAGCCCATCAGATGTGCCGCGTTCCACCAGCTAGAAGAAGGTCCGAGTTCTGCCCACTGTTGGTGGAGAAGAGGAGGCAGACCAGGAGGCATGGATCACGGTGGTGGAAACCCTAGGGCTTGTCCACCCACACAGGTCATTACAAAAGATATTTTTATTATCTTTAACCTACTTTAGAACTTACTTTAAAATCTAATAGTAGCTTAAGACAAAAACTAATAACTAAATTGTAGGAATGTTGCACAGATAGAAGTAACACTTCTATCAACATGTCAACAAGAGCACAGGGCAAGTAAGGGACCAAATGAATGTTACTGTTTTGGGTTTCTCCCACGACTCTCAAGGTAGAATGAAGTCATTTGATAGTAGACTGGTAGATTGAGGGTTCACATTGCATTCTTTAGTGAAGTGGTTCTCACAGTGTGACCTTCAGAACTTTTTAGAAATATAAATTCTCAGACCCTACCACCTACTTTTGGAAATAGAAACTCTAGGGTTGGGTCTAGCAATATGTTCCTTAACCAACCCTCCAGGCAATTTTTGTGCATTCAAAAGTTTGCATGACCACTAAAAGGTTACACAATGAGGTCTAGCTTTCCTGGTCTGTCCATATTGTCACAAATTGCTGTATTTCGTATTTTTAAGCAAAATAAGTCAGACTGAAAGAATCAAGAAACATATGACCTCACTCATAGGTGAAGTATAAAGCTGAAAGTAACAAACAAAAATTCATGGACACAGTCAATATTTTAGTGGTTACCTGAGGGTAAGGGGGAAGGTGGGTGGGAGAGCTGGGAGAGAGGGTAGTAGGAAGGGGACATCAAATATATGGTGATGGAAAGAGAGTTGATTCTGGGTAGTGAGCACAATGCAATCTACAGACAATGTAACATAGAACTGTACACCTGAAAACAATGTAATTGTTATCAAGCAATGCCCCCCCCAATAAATTTAACAATTAAAACAGTTTAATAAATTAAAATAAAATATGAGGCATAGCTTGAAAATCAGTAGAAAAGATCAATTAGAATACCAAAACATGCTTGATTCACACAAACGAATGTAGTACCAATGGAATAAAAAGCAGATTAACACATTCCACAACGGAAAAACATGTACCTTAATTAGAAACAACACAAAACAGACTAGCCCTATCTAAAAATTGAGGACTGCCATAAATAAAGTTTTGGAATATTCTCCATAAATGCAGATGAAGAGGACAGGGATGAAAGCCATCAGAATACAGGTGATAGTTGTTATAGGCAAACTGGATTGATAGTAAGTGGAACTGGTGTCCCTAAAGTATGGAACTCAAGAAATCAAAAGACAATACCAAAAGATAAAGTACAAGAAAATTCTCCCAAATAAACACATCCCTGACATTGCCAGCCAAAGGGCACAGAGGTTCCAGGTAGATCTGATTGCAAACAATCAACACTAAGGACAGCAGCGGGGAAGCTGGGATGGCTCAGTGGGTTAAGCGCTCACTTTGCAGCCCCGGGGACCGAGGATCGAATCCCGGCCCCGGTCCGTGTGGACCCATATGCTGAACTGGGGAGTTCCCCCAATTCAGTTCTCTCTCTGTCTCTGTCTCTGTCTCTCTCTCTCTCTCTGTGTCAAAACCAATAAAAATAAATAAATAAATAAAATAAAAATAAGGACAGCAGGACAACGTAAAGGCCAGTGTTCCACACCAAGGCGTATCATGATGTTATTTAATTTCAGGCATCCGCAAATAATGATAAAAATGCCAACAAGAGAGGAAAATTAAATAGGCATCAAATTTATATAGATGAGCATTCCATACCAGAGATAATAAAGCTAAATTCATTAAGTTCTTAACGCAAGAACTCAGAACCTAAGGACTTTATATCTAGCCAAGATATTTTTCAAGTAGAAGCAGAAGTTCTCAAACATGAAAAGATTTGGGAAATTCCAAGTCCTTCTTGGAAAACTTCCTGGCCACAACCTCCAGCAGACTAACAGATGTCACCCCATTAAATTTAACAATAATAATAATAATAAGTTTATCAAATTTCTTCAAAAAAAAAATTCAGAGATGGAGAAGTTCAGAAAAATTAACACACTAACACCTCTAGGAAGAATGTGAAAAAGTAAGGCTGTGTGTCACCCAAAGGCAAGCTAAGGTTGCAGATCAATGAGTCTGCAGTGACAAAAGGTTTCCCCCCTTTAGCTGCACAGTTATTAATGTAAGATTTTAAAACAAGTGCAAGAGAAATAAAGAGAGGCAAGTAATCTGGTTACAATGATGAGAAAGATATCCTGTCTAGGCTGGATGAGACACGAAGTTAATTCCTGAGAAAGTAATGGACTCGGAGAGAGGAAGACATTTAGGTGTTTGGAAAACTGCCAGAACAGTTGGAGTGGGGTGAGAGTGGAAAGGGTGAAAGAATGGGAGGTTATGGGCAGAGACAAATATATCTGAGTAGACAGAAATTTTTATGATTCCAGAGAAGTACTTGGAAGTGATGATAAGGTTTTGGTTGAGACCACACAAGTAAGGTGGATAAAGTGGGCTATGGGTGTAGAGTTGGGATATAAGGCAGTAAAAGAACTTTGAGAATGGTTTGTTAGGCTGGTCATTCTTTTCAAAGCAGATGTTCAGAAGGAAGATGCCATGTCATTGACTTTTGACCAAAGGCTATATTAATAGATTTCCATCCTTCATTCACTATTTCCTGAGAGTTATTCTGTGCTAGGCACCCTTCTCAGGTTTTAGATGGATAAAGCATTCACTCTCCACAACCATATGAGGGAAGTATTACTGTCACCCCAATTTTACAGATGAGGAAAGTGAGGCAACAAAAGCTTCAGGAATTGAACAAAGGCCACTCAGCTGGCAAGTAATGGAGCCAGGATTCAAACCCAGAGAGTTCAGCTTCAGAACTAGGGCTATCTATCTCTGCTAATTTGTTTCATGTTGTCCCACCTTTATACCACTTAAAAATGAGGAGTTATTGTACCTTTGCATACAAGGAAACTGAATTAATTCATTCATTCTTTTACTACAACATTGACTGCTCAGGCAATGCTACATGTTTTGGGCTCTAATGGTAAAGACAACAGACAAGAGCCTGGACCCATAGAGAGAGTCTCTTTTCTTTCCTAATAAATGAAGTTTTCTAATAGCACATACACAATGTATAATGACATGTGTAGATGTTATCAGAATCATTGGTTCATTGCTATGAAGTAAATTATGAACAATTTGCTAAAGTAGTAACACAAAAGATATATATAAATAATATACAATGTGGGTGTGATGCTATCCATTGTTGTCTCTTAATGAAGATAAAGTGATACTTCTCTATAGAAGTAGAAAGAATGGCTTACTGATTCTTGACTAAAGTCACTTATATTGATTATCTTAGATACTGCACTCATACATTCCATTCACTCCTGGTGTTTTCTACTATTGCACCTGATAATCTAATCATACTGTTCTTAATCTCTCATTAGTCTTAAGATGCAGAAAGTTTCTGATTTACTTGCTTAGAACAGTATAGTTATTTGCCTCAGAGATGCTGCTACTTTCTGTACGTTAGTCAGAATTTGAGATGACGTGGTTTTCTCTGCACTGCTTTGGAATGCTAATGTGTTCTTCAGATGCCCTGTGGCTGTGAATGTCCTTGATAAATTGTGTGGTATTACTGCAGATGGGGCATTTCGGGCAGGTGGTAGAGTTAGTAAACATGCTGGCTTTTAAGTGACTAAAAAAACCATCCGACAGATGGATTATTGCATGTGGAAAAACACAACTCCAAGGCCTTCCCCTCTTTGCTTGTTCTTTGAGTCTCAGAATTTAAAGCATACTCTCCTTTCGATATTGCTCTCCTCTCCATTCTCAGTTATGTGCCTTCCCCTCACCCTCAGTAAAAATTGCTAATTGCAGCATGGAAGTTACCTCTATAAGGTCACAGGATTTAATCGTAGCACATGGATTATAACATACTGCGATAAACCTCATTTGAATAAAGTTCTGTTTGGAAGCATTGTAAATGGCATAAAAGATCTTACGTACTTAAACTGTGTATCAATATAGATAGGAATTCCAGAAATAATTAAATCACTCCACCTGTGAATTAGTGGTTACATTACTTTAATCCAGATATCAGTGTTTCAAGTCTCTAACCTCACTTCCTAATGTATTTGAGAAAAGGAGGCTGGTCCATGCAATGTCCTGCATTGGCTTCATTACAACTCTTAAATTCAATGGTAGACAGAGCTCACCTTGGTGATGGTCATAAACTGAACACTGAAATGCTCTTTCTATATAGATAAATGGATTTTATATCGACATGGACATGAGAAATGTCCTCTTCCTGCCTTATTCCTTTATGCCTCAAGTTACTACAATTAGGAATGTCCGATTTACTGAGAGTTCAGAGAATTAGAGTTTACATCACAGGAAATACGTACAGCAAATTAGTTCTGCATATTAGACACATCCACTCTTGCAATACCCATGGCCATGCTATCTCTGGGAAGTGAATTTGCACAATGCCCTCTACCTAGTATCTCTTGCTTCCATTCATATTAAACACCTCCCATTCTCAAACCCCCACCCCCATAGCACACACACACACTTTCTTCTATGCTCTATCATTCCTCAACTGAGTGTAAATTCTTCATGCAGAGCAATTAAGCTAGGTTTTTTGGTTCACATATTTCTTTCAGTTAATATTCTCAGGACCTCTGCTTTCACCTTCATGTATCTTATCAACACAGTGTCCTAAACAATAGGAAAACCCTCTCCAAAAGCAGAACTCTATTTTATATCTGTTAAGATAATACATTTTCCAATCTGCTGCTTTACTAAAATGTCATAGTTGTCGTTATTCATTATGACTATGACTTCATGTAACAGTTTATAAGTATAAAAGAACTTGAACTATACAAACTGGAAGGTTACAAGCTCTGGGTGTACCTAGATTAAAGATAATAAAACTATAATTATGATATATGTTAATGATCTATTACATTTTTATCATTCCTTTAGTTTTTACATTGAATGATGATGAAAGTTACACCTGGAAATCTCAGATTCTAATTCTAAGTAAATCACCTTATCCAAAAATCTTATTACAAATTTTGATGGTGATGGCGTCCTACTCTATTGTAAAACTTCAACTTTTTAATGCATTATTTCAGAGGATGTTTTTGTAATAGATTACATATATTTTCTTTAGAAAAAATTTAAACTTTAATTGTAGAGATGTTCATTTATCTATTTAATGGGTATAATAATTTATGAAGACATTTTTCTCAGAGTTAAATATGTAGATTAAAGCAGTTAGTTCAGGATTTGGTGCTATTTTTTTATTTTTAAATATAGGTAAACATGCATATCCATTTTAAAAAGTCATATGGTATTATTTCAGAGTATATATTTATTTTATTTATTAATTTCTATACAGGAAACAGCATTTATCTTTCAAAAAAAAAGATAGTTTTAGTTTTTTTCTTTGGAAAGTTGAATTTATGCACACTGAAGTTGCATATAATAAAATAGTCTATAACACATGATATTAAGCAGTAATTATTATCTTTAATAAGTGGCACTAATCATTCTTTTGTATTTACAAATTAACGTGTTTTAAATATATTTTTTTTAATTTATTTTTGACAGAGAGAGAGATACAGAGACAGAGAGAGAGAGAACTGAGCTGGGGGAGCTCCCAGTTCAGCATATGGTTCTGCACGGGCCGGTGCCGGGATTCAATCCCCAGTCCCCGGCGCTGCAAAGTGAGCACTTAACCCACTGAGCCACCCCGGCTCCCCCACGAATTAACGTGTTTTAAAATATATATACCATTTTTAGGGTCTGTATTTCAGGGCTATAACTATCAAGAATTAGAATTTTTCCGGTAAATACCTGCTTGACTTTTTTTTTCTGATTTGGACTATATGGGTTAAATAAAAAACCATGATATCCTGGTTCATGACATTCTAATCCATTCATATTTTGTATTTATTTACTTAGGACAAAGCTCCAGGGGCCTGTGTGTGTGATCTTGATTTGGCCTCTTTATATCCTGAGCTGTAGGGGCTCTGTTTAGCCAGTTCTCTCATGTTTCTCAAGGTTGACTAATTCCACTATCTGTCTGCAACCTTGATGTGATCTGAGGCAGCTACAGACACAGCATTCATCTAATCTTCTGTCTTCCTCCCAGGCCTTTCTTCTAATACATACACTGTAAACTGAATTTACCTGAGCACTTAGGCTGATAAATTGGTAAATCAAACAGTGAAATAGGGGATTTGCAATGATTAAAATAGTCTTTTCAGAGCTAACAAAGTTAAAAGGTTAAGTCCTCCAATAAATAGTCCTACCTTTCCTAAATTGTGTGAGGTATGTCTATAACATATGAGTCTACCAAAGTTTTTCTAGAATCTAACTGTATTTTCTATTCTGTACAAACAGGAAATATTAAGCAAATTTTTCCTCACCTTAATTTCTTAAGTTCCAAGTGATGCCCTCTTTTTATTTTACTAAAAGTTGCTTAAGCAATATAATATTTTCTTTTAGTATTTTCTAAACTTCAGTTGTCCTTTAGTTTTGCTTTTCTATATTTAAGTACTGTTAATGATGTCTCTTCTTAAAAATAAACTTTCATGCCTTTTACTACCCAATTAACCATCTTTGATTTTTATAGCTCCATATGTCTCATGAAAGTTCTATCATCTAATATACTCATAATTCTATTATTGTCAATATTTTTGCTTTGATTTTCAATCCTGTTTAGTTTAGAGACAAATATGAGTTCAAATCCTCAGAGGTATTATGGGGACCTAAATATACTATGTACAGGAAGAATATAATCCTATATAAATAATGAGAATTAAACATAATGATCTGATGATAAGTGGAAGTTGTTTTATGTGTGCATACTACAAAGCAAAACATAAAACAGAAAAACAGAAAAATAATTTAATTATAGCATCCTAGAACTTCATAACTTTTCGGACCATTACGGATAATACCCTGTGATAGTATCAACAATAATTTAGATCTTATTTTCAGTCTACTAGGGACGCAGTGCTATAGACATGATTTGCAATTTAAGTAAATTAACCTTAGTGCTACAGTCTAGCATCCCTTTAACATAAAAACCTCTCTGGCAGATGTTAACTGAGCGTAATTAATAAGGAAAGTATAGTGAAGTCCATGCAGCGGCTCTCTTTGCAATACTTGGATTCATAGAAGGAAAAGCTAGAGCAATGAGCTACATTTGGCCACAGCTGGATATAAACCTTTTTTCTTTGGTTGTTTTTTGTTCTTTACCTGGAATTTGTATTAAGTACGGTGCTGGCTGAGTTTTAGAACTCCTAGGGAAGCTCTGTGGATGAAACTTTATAGATTGCTGTTCAAATTGAATAGAAATTTTAAAGATTATTCATTCAGAGCCAGTAATTGACAATAAATCCATGTTAAACAGATGGTGGAATGACAAATTAAACACAATCTAGAGTGTTGCCTTAATCTTAGAAAATGTCCATATTCTAGCATGAGGTTCATGATTTCCAAGCATATGAACTTTTATAGAATGATAGCTATAAAAAACATATTAAAATATATGAATGTGTCTAAATCCTTATGTGACTGTCATCATTAGCTCTTGGAAAACTGTCCACCCCCAAATCTTAATTCATTTTTGCTATCTCCAAAAAAAAAGAAAAGTGATTATTTTTAACCATTTCAGCTGTTACGTGGTAAATGAATTTAGAGACTACTTTTTAAAAATTATTTTTTATTGTTATATTTATTGGGGTGACATTGGTTGGTAACAATTAGATAGTTTCCAGGTGTACAAATCTACATTACATCACCTATGTATTGCATTATGTGCTCACCACCCAGAATCAACTCTCCTTCCATCACCATATATCTGGTGCCCACTCCCAACTCCCCCCTCCTCCATCCCCACTCCACTCTTACCCTGAGGTAATTAACCTCCCCCCCACCTCAGAAATCCCACAGCTACTTCTTGGGGTTATTGACACAAAACACTGGAAATATTGGCCAGCTTCTCTAAATATAGGGTGGTGGAGGCTGCTTGAAAGATAGAAGGACAACAAATATTACAGACACACATTTGAGGACAGATGAAAAGGAAAGGTCCATATTTTAATCCTAAACTTGCCTTTTCATCAGTAGTAGTAGAGAAACTTAGTCATAAATTGCGGTTTTATAATAAATCATGTGCTATAATATTAACCTTGTATTGAAACATTCCACTTTCCTTCTATACCAACTTAAAATTCTGAAATCAAGTGACACTTTCATTGTCATTAAATATGTATATGAATGTGAAACGTGCATTGAACCTATTATGCCAAGAGGCTTTTCCTATCCATCTTCAGAAAGTTGTTCCAATATTTGACATGGCTCTCATGAAGCTGGTAATTGGAAATAATGCTACGTTAACTCAATTTAAATAAAAAATTACTACTACTGTTCTCCAAAACCCCAAAAAACTTACATTGGGAGATAAGAAATCTATTGATGAAGTCAAATAAATATTAAGAAATAGTATAAAATAAATGATGTATTATATTATTTTGTTCTTGCGCAGGTGTTGAAATGCCCATTGTAAAAGCAAGAATATAGCAAGAAAATTAATAAGGAAGTTACTTAACAATCCCAAAGAATTGATGGTAGTTAATGGATCTGCTGACTATCTTCACATACCATATATCAAAACTTAAAGTCTTCAAGCAGAAATAAGTAACTGGTATTTTGGGGTGCAAGTGATCGCACATAGATTTAGAGTTGAGATTTACAAAAATAGAGAATAAAAGTATTCTAGTATTTGGATTATTAGGAATGAGGTGTTAAGTTATAGCTTTGTTAACAAATTTATCTAGTTTCATAAAATGGAAAATTAAGTTATTGATTTTAGATTTTTATCCTAATGTAAGTCCTTACTGCTATAGTTTATTTTTCCCAAAAGTACTGTTTTAACACTTCAAGAAATGTGATGTTGCATGTAATTTTCATCTAGTTCAAAATATGTTTGAAAATTTCCTATGTATTTCCCCTTAAACTCATAGTTTATGCAGAAATGTGTTAATTTCCAGACCCTTGAAGATTTTCCAACTATCTTTCTGTTATTATTCCTAGTTAATTTCACTCTAGTCCAAAAACATACCTTTTTGTCATATCTATTCTTTAAGTGTCATAGCGGTTTTTTTATGGCACAGAATATAATTTATCATGGTGAATATTCCATTTGTACATGAAAAGAATGTATATTCTGTTAATGATGGATTGAGAGGCCTATAAATGTCCATTAGGTCAAGGCAGTTGATGGTGCAATTTATGTTATCAATCTCCTTGTATTATTAACCTCTTTATCACTACATAATGTCCCTCTTTATCTATAATACTTCTTGTTCAAAGTATGCTTTGTTAGAAATTAATATTATTATTTCAGCCTTTTTTAATTAGCTGGCATCATATAAGATAAAGGCACTTGACTTATTCAAAAAGTCTGAATAGATGTTTACACTAATTTTATCTATTCTGAATTAAACTGTTAATTTTTTTTTTTAGAGAAAATATCTTGGCAAAACATTCATAAAATTTAACCTGGAGTCTTTAGGCAACAGACAAAGTTATTAGACACTGCTGATACTAAATTGTTTGAAAAATTTCTAGCTAAATAAAATGTAATGATAAAAACTGAAAAATATAACCCTGAATAAAAAAGACGGAGTTATGCTTAATATCTTAGGTTTAAAAGAAATTTGTTTTATATATATATATATATATATATATTTAATTGTTTTGACAGAGATAGAGAGATACAGAGACAGAGAGAATGGGGAGGGCCCCAAATAGTCTCCATAGTTGCACATCATCGGTTTTTCCACATAGTTTCATTCCACAGGTGGGTGCGGGCTGCACAGGGCAGGAACTGGGCTGGGGTGTCACCCAGTGAGAACTGAACTGGGGGCACTCTCCAGTTCAGCATATGGGTCCACACGGGCCGGGGCTGGGATTTGATCCTCGGTCCCCGGGGCTGCAAAGTGAGCACTTAACCCACTGAGCCATCTTGGCTTCCCCTAGTTATATATTTTTAAAGTAATTTATTCCTCATGTTAAAATAAGTACGTATATAAATATATAAATGTAAATATATGTGTATGTATACCCACACACATACACACACACACTACACACATATTCCCTCCCCTCTAGAAAAAGCAACCTACCATTCTCGGAATACTTATATTGCATAAGATTCTCACCTTGTCCAAACTGTAATCAGGATCCTCTGAGCAGTTTTTTACCTAAGCCCCATCACTGGGCATGTCCTCAAGAGTACCATTTTAGCAAGAATCCTTCTAAGTTGATTTAGTCCTAATTCTCCACCATGGATATCTAATCACCCTCAATATCTGACCAAATTCCTTGTCTTCCATCTCTTCCAGGTACTAACTGATCATCCTGGCCTGCCTTCTGCAAGAATCATATTAGGTCTGTTTCATTAGAATCCTTCCTAATCCCTCATCTTTCCTCTTAATAATTTTTCTCCACAGACTCTCCCCAAGCCATTCCTTGGCTATAAATACCCACTCTTCCTTAAGTAGTCTTTTAATATCATGGTTGGGCTCAGGGTTGAGCCAATTTTCTCTCTTTCCTACTGTAAAACTACACTGCAATAATACCTATAGCCATTACCAAAGTCCTGAATAAAGTCTTCCTGAACTATTCTTCAACAAGTATCATAAAAAGATTTTTTTTCTTTAACAATGAAAAAATCACTTTATATCATGATAGATACAGCAGCTACTTACTATATTTTGGCTCATTTCATCTTGCCATGAGACGAATAACCAGAATGCAATGAGGTGAAAGCTACATAGTATATAATGCTAAGTGCACAAGAAGAGGAACTCCTGGCATGTGCATTTGTACTATCTTCAAATATGAAAGAAATCATATGGAATGAGAATGTGACATAATACATGTTCTAAATTTCTACCATTGCAGCAAAATGAAAAGAAAAGAAAAAATACAGACTTTTCTGGTTAAATTAATTAGGATTAAACATTTAACAGACACCATCTTCCTGCATTTTCTTTATTCCTACATAGCTGCATACTGCTTTAAATACCAAGATTGAACTTAATCAATATCTATCTATTAATCTATCAATCTATCTGCTTAGACTACTTGAGCAAATTCCCAATATTCTGTGAAGAGAAATTTTACGTTGGCAGGAATGAGAAACTGTACAAAAGTTGAAGAAACTGTGACTTTTCATCAATTTGAATATTTTCTAAATCAGTTCAAAAGTTAGCTATCTCAATATTATTCACATTGGAAAAGTACAAAGTTTTCTTGAAGTTTAAAAACATTGCTTTATAATTAAAAGGTATTCTCAATGAATCCTTCACACTTTTCCACTTTATTAATATTAGTAGGTAATCTACAATTGCTGTGTTCTCATTCATAACTGATTATTAAAAAGCTCTACTTGTTTTTCATCTTTTTGAAAACAGCTAAAGATAAGCCAAAAAGTAAATATCTATTATTATAAAAAATCTTGCTTGGTTAAAGAATCATCCAAAAAGAGGTAAAGCCAATTAATAGCAAACTATTTATTATAAGGTGTGAATAATAAGGTGGTTAGACTCTGATAAATATTTGTATCACAGTCACCACTAACATTAAAAAATGTAACTATTCAGAGTGTCTGGGTTGATGGCATACCCTCATGCCACAGAAAAAGAAGCTGTTGTACTTGAGTACTTTCCGTACATGCCCTGTGTATCTCCTCATCTGCTTGTTCATTTGTATATATATATTTTTTATAAACTAGTAAATGTCAAAAAAAAATGACTATCTACAATATTACCAAAGAATATCACTGCATGGTTCTTAATCCTAAAAATGAAAGAAGGCTGGGGAGAAATACAAGAACAATTCTGAAATTATTTTTCTACCCTTGGAATATGTCCAGGAAATCAAGGTTATCAATTTTTCCCTTTTTAAACCAAAGAGCTTTGTCATAGGGGTTAAAAAAAAAATCAGGGGGAACCTGGGATGGCTCAGAAGGTTAAGTACTCACTTTGCAGCCCTG
The DNA here is from genome assembly GCA_004027555.1 of Craseonycteris thonglongyai. NCBI lineage: Eukaryota > Metazoa > Chordata > Mammalia > Chiroptera > Craseonycteridae > Craseonycteris > Craseonycteris thonglongyai. The sequence goes on from PVKE010010855.1 coordinate 31,678, forward strand.
GGGACGGAGGACTGAATTCCAACGCCGGCCCTTGTGGACCTATGTGCTGAACTGGGGCATGCTTCCCATACTGGAGATACTCAGTTCAGTTCTTGAACCCTGGTTCGGCCACTAGCTTGAGGGAGCATGCCTCCTATGCCCAGTTCCTGCCCTACGCAGCTCCCGCCCATCTGTGTGGAACAGAACCGTGTCAAAAACTGATGATGTACAACTGCAGAGACTGCTCTGCCCACCCACCCCCCCTTCACTGTGTCTTTCTGTCTCTGTCAAAAAAATTCAACTGAGAGACATTAAAGATCTCCATAGGATTTATTCAGTGATTTATGAATCAGGCAACATCCAACCTAGCACAGAGAAAGGAACTCCAAAGCAAGTGCTACTCAAGACAAGAGATTTTATAGGCAGATAGGAGCAGGAACAAGGAAGTATACTAGGCAAGCAGTAGACTGGTTATTGCAAAATGTCACTCCATATAGGGGACGGCAGAGGTCTAACTAAAGCTGATCAGGCCGTTCCTGATTAATTGATTTAGGATTCCAATTTTGGAGGAGTCAGAACTGTAATTAATCTTTAAGTCTAGGTGAGATCACTTGAGGCTTACCATAAGACACTCCACTTTGGGTCTGTTTTCTCATTTTTAACAAAGGCTAAGACCAAGGGAAATAATGAAATAACATAAAAATAGAGAAATACTAAAGGCCTTCAGGTATCCAAAAGCAAAATGGCTAGTAAATATAGCCCTGGAAACTTGCCTGATTTATGTCAAATATTGTATCATTAAATGTGATTTCTAATCTGCATCCCAATGCTCAATTATCACTCTTTTTACATATGAGGACATTGAGACTTGTCATCCTTAATTGACTTGCTCGGTAGTTCACAGCTTGAAAGTGTCTGAATGAGATTCAAATCAAGGTGTATGTGACACTTCAGACTCTTATCTTTCTGCCTTATCATTCTAGCTTCTAATTATCTGTGTACATTTAAACAATTCCCTCAATTCATCCTGGAGCCCAACTATATGATCTGCCATGTGACCTTGGGCAAATTACTTCTCTGCAGCCCCAGTTTCATCATCTCTAAAATGGAGATAGTAACGACAATAATTGCTTCATGTAGTTTCTTTGAGACTCAAATGAGTTTGTTAAATGAGGATCGAGTTAATATATATAAAAATATAGAACTGTGGATGAAGCAGAGCAAGTGTTCTCTAGGTGTTGCTATTAGTCTAACCTTCCTATTTGGGCCAAGATTTTATTACACAGCTTGGTTTGTAAAGGAAGTAATAACAGAATTTTAAGACTAGTTATTGGTACCATCAAATTTTAATAACCTTAAAAACATTAAGAGAGATTTCTGCATAATGATATATTATGTTGAGAGTAGTAAGTGTGTGTGTGGAGGGGGGCAGTATGTATGTCTATATATGTGTTCTGATATCCAGGATCAGGAGAATAATTTGGATAATAAATAATATTGAATATTGAGATAGGTAACTGAAAATTTAAAAGAAGCAATAAACTAAGAGAAGCTTCCTTCCCTTTCTGAAGAATAAATTCATTAATACAATCAGACCACTTATAAGGGTTATTGGAATATAGCAAATACTCAGTAAGTCTTAGCTATTTTTTTTTGTGTGCATTATTCACCAGTATACTACTTCAGTGTCTAGTAAAACACCTAATATTTGACACTCAATATATATGTGTTAGGCTGTGCTATTATAGAAGGATGTAGCATTTAGCCCTTTTTGGGAATAAATGAATTGACATCTACATCTTTATATCTCCAAGCTAATATAAAAGAATGAAAATATACTGAGAGCAATTATTTTAATTTAAAATTTGTCATGAGTGGATATCTTTCTGACATTAGACAATTAATTGAAACAAAAATTATGCCAAAGAATTAGAACCCTGTAGCAGTGGGACATCAATGTGTATCGTGTATATACACCTTTACATTCAGATAGGTAAGATTCAGTATTTAGAGCCAGTGAATTATTCTTTTAGTAATAAAAATTGTCAATTACATTCAATATTACTACAGTCTTCAAGGCAATAAGCATAAAAACTTAACAGGTGGGGAAGCCAGGATGGCTCAGCGGGTTAAATGCTCATTTACAGCTCTGGGTCCGAGGATTGAGTCCCAGCCCCAGTCCATGCAGACCCATATGCTGAACTGGGATGTGCCCCCAGTTTGGTTCTCATGGGGGCAAGCTTCTCCTGTGGAAGGACCCCAGTTTGGCTCCTCCACTCCCAGGACCTGCTTCCCATGTAGGAGGCCCCCAGCTTGGTTCCTGTCCTAAACAGCCCCACACCCACCTGTGAAGTGAAAGTATGTCAAAAGCTGATGACCATGTACAACTATGGAGAATGTTCTGTAACCTCCCCCTTCTCTCTCTCTCTTCTCTCTCTCTCTCTTCTCTCTCTCTCTCTGTCAAAAAACAAAACAAAACACACACACACACAAAAAAAACTTAACAGAAAAATATAGTTGACAACATCCAAAATGAATAGTTTATTGTATCATATGGAATTATCTTGGGGTGCATATTTTTAGCGAATAATGAGAGTTTTTAGAAAAATGATTCAGTGTTGTGGTTTTGGTTTTTGGTTTTTTTAGGTAAACAGTCCACTTTCCCATGAAAAACAGAGTATAAACTAATCTTAATTGTTTCAAGATTACAAATAATCACAAGATGCTCAACACCAGAGACAGAGAAAATGTGAAAATGAGAATTAAAAGGGTAGGTCAGAATATGTTTGGGTTATCTCCAAAATCATCTATATTGGTTAAAAAGCATTTTCTAGATCATGTTGGAGAAAAGAAAATTTTCTTTCCTTCCTTTCTACCTTTCTCGCTCCCTCTCTTCCTCCTTTCCTTTCCCTTTTCAGCAATTTGTTTCAAAAATTTGTTGAGTAGCTATTACTTTCCAAGCACTCATTAAACAGGAAAAATATTGTGAAGAACAAAACATAGTGTGTATATTCTAGTGGAAGAGGGAAAAAACATATAATAGTTAAAAAATAAAATAATGCCTGTGATATATGATGCAAATAAATATGTCAGAAAAATAGAACAGAGAAAGACCAGAAAAGTAGAGTGTGATCTAAAAAAATAAAAATAGATAAAAAAAAACAAAAAAACCTGTCTAGATAACATTTGAATAGAGGAACATTAGTAATAACATGAAATTTCTAGAGGAAAAATTATTCTAGGTGGAGGAAAAGGCAAGTGTAAAAGCCCTTAGGTAGGCATATGTGATATTTTCTATAAACAGCCAAGAAGCCATTATTGCTAGAGAAGGCCTGAGATAAAGGGTAGGACTGCACAGAGATAAGACCAGCTAAGTCAACAGGGTTTTATAGGTCATATTAAGCATATAGATTCTATTCTAAATAATAGAAGTCACTAAAGGAATTTGAGCAGAGTGTTATTATTATCTAGTGCATAATATTAAACAGACAGAATTGTTATACATTTTGGAAAACTCATTTTTGGTTGATGAAACTATTCTGCTTAGTTTCCAGAGGCTTGTGAGTCTTCTATCTTGGAGTTGATTCAGGCTATTGACTGGCAAATTACTCTTATAAACTGTTCTATGTCATTTTAAAAATTCAATTTGATGTCTCCATATTGAATCAAATATTAAAATAAAATTTTTAATAACTCAAGTCAATGGATAGAAATATTTTAGTCACTGTTTAGGTCAACATTCTCTAGTTGTAAGTACATTCTAAGTCATATTTTGCTGTCCTTTCTGGATTGTTTAATTTTTCAAATGATTGATTTTATAAAAAAGATGCATTTGACTCTTTGATGTAAAGATTATATTGCCCCATATGAGGTATGTCTGTGTATATACTTTTAATAGGTACTATTTACTTAAATACATGATTTTTAATCATTTATAGCACATATTTTAAAATATGTTTTACAATAGTTCTCTCATAAAGTGAATATGTTGGTAAATGTGTCTTCTATGAGGAAAAAAATATGTGTATGTGCACTTACATACCGGTATATTATAGAATTTACTGATACAAAAAATATGTAGCATACAATTTACAAATGAGGATAGACAACACTTTTTATTGCAAATTTTATATAGCCATTGATTTTTACAGAATGCTTTCATTGACTTTTATTCTACTTTTGTATCCTTAGCTACCTATGACTGCAACTCAACCAGTATTTCACAATGGTGTTGCAGTCTGACTAACTCTTCTCAGTAGATTTATTGTCATTAAGTCTGATATATAATTTATGATTTACCTATTTTTAAACATCATAAAATTATAATTCAATTGAAATCTTTCAGCTTTTTAGATATACAAAAATTCACTCATCCATCAATGATATTAGCAAATTTCTTTTTTGTAATAAAGTCAGGTAGTACTGGAAGAATATTGCCTCATTATTTTGTGTTACCAACTGTATAACTTATACAGACACAACACACTTTTACCTTTGATCAACATTGCTAATGTTTTCTCCACCACTTTAACTCTGCATCAAATACAGTAAACTTTTTTATATAGATCAGGAGAGTAAATACTTTAGGATTTTCAGACCATAGTCTTACAACTGTTCAACTCTGTCTCTGTGTTTCTAAAGCAACTCTAGCCAATATGTAAATAAATGGTTGTAGCTGTGTTAAAAAGATGTACAGGGAGAGGCACTGGGCTAGGTTCAATTTACAGAATGTTTTTGTCAGTCTCTGCTCTAGACAATAAAACATAAATCAAGATGTGATTTACCGATTTTGCCAATATCTGAGGTATGAGTTCTTATACCATAGCTGAACTCAATCTATCAACTTGACATTGTTTACCTGAGTTGGGAAGAGGTATGCAGTAGCACATTATTATATAACAATCTTACTATACAGATGTGTTGGGAGCCTGTCATGTGCCTGAACGGAGAGGTTTTAGGAGGCCTTGATGGCAGGGCCTTGGTTCTGTTGACCTCTCAGGGAAGGCCAACCTGGGGCCTTGATGACAGGACCTTGGCCTTCCCTTCACCCATCCCCTGTAATAGCTATAGGCAAAATATATATGTGCAGCTTCCCATGAAGGCCAGACCGCTGACACCAGTTGACTAATGATCCAGAATGTGGGAGTAGACAAGAATGTATGGGAAGGGGTCTGCTTGTTCCTGATAATCGTCTGCTTATGCTATATTTCTTGGTTAAGGAGTAACCTGTCTTATACTTTAAAATATTTTAGTTTTTCCCTCCCTGTTTCTTGTAATGATGTAAACTTTTGCTATATAAGGCAAGCAATAAAGCTATTCGGGGCTGCTCCTATTGAGGGCAGTCGGCTGGCCATTTGGTCTGTCTATTAATTCCCACCGGTCGAACTCAGGGACTTTGTTCAACCAGGCTGGTTCCTGGCACAGATGTAATAGGCATAAATACTTCAAGAACATAGATAATTATAAAATGCAATTAAATAGAAAGTAATTGGTTTTGAATATTTATCACCTTTTTAAATACAATTTATTAAATTGTATTAAATAAATACAAGTTAATATAATTTAATCATTAATAATGGCTGTGTTTAAGCACATCCTGAAAAATTCCTGAAAATTTAGCATTTATATCTTGTAAGCCAATACAAGAGGGTTTTAGTAGACTATGCATATCTGAGAATCTTTGTGGATTTCTTGGATGTAAATATGGTCTGATTAAAAAACAAAAAACTGGGGAGGCCAGGGTGGCTCGGTGGTTGAGTGCTCACTTTGCAGCACCGGAGATCAGGGATTGGGTCCCGGCCCCGGTCCCGTGCGGACCCATATGCTGCACTGGGGAGTTCTGTCTCTGTATCTCTCTTTCTCTGTATCTCTCTCTCTCTCTCTCTCTCTCTCTCTCTCTCTCTCTGTCAAAAACAATAAAAAAAAAAGATTTTAGAAAACAGAAAACTAAAACTGGTAAAATAAAAGGACAACTCAAATTATTTAATTTTTATGATCTATGAAATAAAAGCTTAATTTTTAATTCCCCAATTTAAACAAATTATATAACCTTCTAAGAATTAAATGTGTTAATGATTAAAACAGAGATATAATATATGTCCTTACAGAAAGTAGTAGGAAGGACCAAATTTGTTCTTGAGAATTCTTTCAGGATTTTGGTTAATGATTCCATATTTTAGGCATTGATCAAAATAATAAGCCATTTCTTGGCTTGGTGAGGCCAGATTATTCTACTAATCAACTCCCAAACAATTCAGACTAGAGCCTTCAGGATTAGCATAAAGAGTAGACCAAGTAGAAGTCACCTCTTAGGGAAATCTGTTCTTTTTAATTTTCTTAGTTCAAATTATGCTCCACATAGTCTATAGAGTTCATGCCATTTCAAAGTCTTTAAATTATTTCCTTATTGTATGGAAAGTTTAGATTCAGTCTCAGACTTTGAGAAGATGAGTTGATTGAGTTCTACAATCTCAAATTTATTCGATACAATGTGTGCTGTCAGAACTTCCAGTGTCCTTTCGCCATTCATTGATACAGAGATAAATAATAGCTATTTCAGTGCATGCAGAAATAATGTCAATTTTTTGAACTTTATTTGTTTTCTTTATGCATTAACTCACATAAATTGATCTGATCTATTGGTTGTTAAGTTTTGGTTTCTCAGCTTCAATCACAAACTTCTGTACTCAACTTGAGGAACTGTAACTGTGAAACGCCTTTCTACTTTGTTGGTTGCTTCCTGCTAGCCTTTGCCAGTAGTGGTGTTGCTAACAGAAAACTAAAAAGCTGAAGAAGGAATAGAATACCTTATTTTTCTTGTTTACCTCTGGCTGACTTCCTGTTTGTTTCATGTAGTAGAAGCATTAATCTGGCATATCTTCACCATGGCAGTGGCAGTTTGTGTTCAAACCAATTTCATGTCCGGAGACAATAGTCCCAGTCAGTCAGCATTATCTCAACAGAGTTTGGCATCCCAGTCCCACAGAACGCTCCACAAAACTTGGAGCCATGATCACTTGATGAGCTCTGACCCCTTCTCAGCTGTCCTAGCCTCAGCTCTGTGAAGCTCCTCCATACTTCTAAACTGTAACAATTCCAATGCTTTCTCCTATTAATATTTCCCAACTCTCAGAGTGGAAGCTGCTTCCTGCACTTGCTAGTGTTCTTTGCATTTTCAGTTACATAATTAAGAATTATTCTCACAGATCATTTTAATGTTACATTTAAAAAATAAATAATTAGTGAGATTTCTGCTTTCTGAATGGATTCTGACATTTAAAAAAAATCATTCACCATCGATGTAGTGTGATGTATCATGCTCAACATATGCAAACCAATAAATGTGATAGACCATATCAACAGAATTAAGAATAAAAATCATACTGACCATCTTGATCAATACAAAAAAGTTTCTGACAAAATTCAGTATCTGTTCATGATAAAAATTCTCAACAAATTAGGCACAGAAAGAATGTATCTCAATCTAACTAAGGCCATATATGAAAACCCTCAGCTTACATAACACTCTGGGACAAAAGAGCGAAAGCTCTTCTCAAAGATCCAGAACAAGATGAAGTTGCCCACTCTTGCCAGTCCTATTTCATATAGCATTGGAAGTTGTAGGTAAGAAAAAGAAATAAAAGGCACCTAATTGAAAAAGGAAACATATACAAGTCTTTGTCTCTTTGTGCAGATGACATAATATTATATATAGAAAACCCATCAGACTCTACCAAAAAACTAAATGAATGAATAAATTCAGGAAGTTGTAGGATACAAAATAAGCATACAAAAATCAAATATGTTTCTATACAGTAACAGCAGACAATAAGAAAGAAATTAAGAAAACAATCACATTTACATTAGCATCAGAAATCATAAAGTAATTAGGAATGAATTTAACCAAGGAAATGGAAGACCTGTATACTAAAAACTATATCATTCATAAAAAATAAAAATAAAAAAATTAGGGGATGCTGAGGTGGCTCAGCAGGTTGAGTGCTTGATTTGCAGCCCCGTGTCTGAGGATTGCATGCCAGCCCCGGCCCATGAGGACCCAGATGTTAAACTGGGGTGTGCCCCTAGTTTGGTTCTTGCTAGGGAGAGCTTCCCATGTGGAAGGTCCCACCAAGCCTTGTTCCTGCCCTGAGCAGCCCCACACCCACCTACGTAATGAAACTATATAGAAAACTAATGACATACAACTTGGAGTCTTCTCTCTAGGCCCTTCTCTCTCTCTCTCCATCTCTCTCTCTCTCTCTCTCTCTCTCTCTCTCTCTCTCTCTCTCTCTCTCTCTTTCTCTCTCTCAAAAACAATAAAAATAAATCTTTAAAAAAATTAAAGGAGACATAAATAATAGAGATACCTGTATTCATCGGTAGGAAGAATTTATGTTAAAATTCCGCCTTTCCCAAAGGTGATCTGCAGATTCGACACAAGCTTCATCAAAATTTTAGTACCATCTATTATAAAAACACAGAAAAAAGAAATCCTAAAATTCATATGGAACTACAGAGGATCCCAAATAATCAAAATAATACTGGGATAGCTAAGCGGATGGGCACATGCCTCATGATTGTGAAGTCTGAGGTTTGATTCTCAGCTCTGGCCCATGCAAATTCCATATGCTAAACTGCAGCAGAACTGGTAACCTCTGAGATGGCTCAGTGGCAAAGGTACTCACCTCCCATGAGGGAGGCCCCCAGTTCGGTTTTTTACCCAAATGACCTCACATGCACCTGTGTGGAATGATACCATGTCACAACTAATGATGTACAACTGTGGAAACTGCTCTGGGCCCCCCTCCTCCTTCTCTGTCTCTCTCTTTTTCTCTTCTTCTCTGAAATGATAACATAAATGCTTATAAAAACGAAAAGAGAAACAAAGCTAGAGATAATCACACCTCCTAATTTAAAAATATATTAAAAAACTACTGTAATTAAAATAGAATGGTACTGGCATAAAAACAGACATGCAGACCAATGGAAGACAATTGAGATCCCAGAAATCATACCACACAGTCAATTAGTCTTTGATGAGGGCACCAAAAACACATAATGGGAAAAGGATGGCATCTTCAAAAAATGGTACCGGGAACACTGGCTATCCACATGCAAAATAAAACAAAACAAAACAAAGCAAACAGAAACTAGACCTGTACTGTACACACCACTCATGAAAATTAACTCAAAATGGACTAGAAACTTAAATGTAAGACTTAAAGCTATAAAATTCCTAAAAGAAAATGTATGGTAAAAGCTCTTTGTCACTGGTATCCTAATGATTTCTTAGATCTTATATAAAAACACAGGCATCAAAAGCAAAAATAAACAAGTTGGACTACATCAAAATAAAAAGTTTCTTCACATAAAAGGGAAGAATCCATAAAATTAAAAGGTAACCTATAAAATGGGAGAAAATATTTGCAAAACTTGTATGTGTGTGTATAATCTAAATATATAAAACATCCTAATATCTAAGATATATAAAACATTCTTATATAAGAACTTATAATTTAATAGCAAATATTACATAATCCAATTTCTAAAAATGGGTTAAGGGCCTAACTAGGCATTTTTTTTCAAAGAAGACATACAAATAGCCAACAGTTACATGAAAAGATACTTAATATCACTAATCACTAGGGAAACACAAATTAAAAACCACTATGAGGTATCATCTCATATCCGTTAAGATGGCTATTATCGGGGAAAGCCGGGACGGCTCAGCGGGTTGAGCGCTCGCTTTGAGGCCATGAGGACCGAGGATCGAATCCCGGCTCCGGCCCAGGCAGGACCCACGTGCTGAACTGGGGAGTTCCCACAGTTTGGTTCTCTAACTGTCTCTGTCTCTCTCTCTATCTGTCAAAAAGTAAAATAGAAATAACTATGCACTGAAGACAAAAA
>PVKE010010856.1:7723-41663 GCA_004027555.1 Craseonycteris thonglongyai
GACCGAGGATCGAATCCCGGCTCCGGCCCAGGCAGGACCCACATGCTGAACTGGGGAGTTCCCACAGTTCGGTTCTCTAACTGTCTCTGTCTCTGTCTCTCTCTCTATCTGTCAAAAAGTAAAATAGAAATAACTATGCACTGAAGACAAAAAGATAATTTCTCTCTATAAATGTGAAAAGATAAAAAAAAAAAAAAGAAAGGTAAAAGAGGGTACAATTAATAAACAACAAAGGAGACATCATGAGGAGAATTAGAAAGTATTTTTAAACAAATGATAAAATACACACATACGTACACACATTATAAGTTGTAATATACACCTTTGGTGGTTCTCAGTGAACTATTTCTTCAGATATTCACATCTTATTTAACTCCCTTCCTTTAATCTGGTTTAGTCTTGTTACTTATTTGAAATTATTCCAAAAAGATACAAGAAAAAAAGAGAACAGAATATAAAACCAATGGAACAACAACAGAAAAATGCAAGGTGGTAGAATGAAATGCAGAGACACTAATAATAAGTTATGTGTAAATGGATTAAATACATCAATTAAAAGACAAAGTTAAAGTGGATTAAAAAACTATTCTATGATGTGTATAAGAAATATATCATCTTCATTAGAGATACAGAAAGGTTAAAATAAATGCTCACAAAAGATATACCATACAACTGACACAAGAAATCAATCATATTTAATATAACTTCAGATAAAGTAGATTTTAAGGCAAAAACAATTACTAAAAATAAGACATTCTAAAATAATTAAATGGATATCCCTCTGCCCTGCCCCTAGGAGATAAAATATTTCTAAATTTGAATATACTTAGTAAATCTCCAAATATATGAAGAAGGAGAGAAAGACAAATTCAGAGAAATGTTTAGAGATTTTAACATACCTCCTGTAATAGCAGATAAAGCAAGTAGACAAATATTGATTATGATACAGAACATTTGAATAGTAACAAAAATAAATAAATAACTGGAATAAAAACATCAAGGTGCCTAACAAATTCAGAGTACATTTCTTTTTCAATTGGCACATGGACCTTTTGCCAAAGTTGACAATATATTTTTCCTTAAAGCAATTCTCTCTAAATTTGAAAAAAATAATTTACGATAAAATTAATTTATAAATCTGTGAAAATCACCAAAAAAATGTGTACATGTGCATGCACATGTACACACATTTGTGAGTCTGATATATCAAGAATGACTTACAAAAGATACTGGGAAAAAATTAAACAAATGGAAAAACTAACAAAAATCAAACAAACAAACCAAAAAACAGAAAACACAACATATCAAAGCTAGTGGAATCCAGCTAAAATATGTATTGTCGTTAATTACTTTGGTGACTCCAAAAGAACCACTTCTATTTTTATTAGTGCACTGGTGAAATAATTTCCCATTGAACTGTGAATAGGTCTGTGATTTACCTTAATAAATAAATGAGGCAGAAGTGACCCTGCACCAGTTCAATGTCTAAGCCCTAAGTCCTGTTAGTTGTTCATTGCTTTGAGTGGTTTGATCTACTACATAAGAAGATGGAAACACACCATTGGAAATAATATCCAGTTATTAACTTAGTATTAATAAATACTAATACTAATAATAATACTAACTAATGCTTTCTCCTCTTGGATTGCAGTTAGAGAACTTCCAAGAGCCTCATATCTAACAAGATTCTTGTTCTTTTTGTTTCAAGTGGCCTTTGTGTGGTGAGTAACTGATTTCTCCATGAATTAATGGTCTTTAAGCAAATTTCTTAAGTAGACTATTCCTATCTAAGATGTATGTCAAGATGCCAAAATCAGTATCCCTGAAACTTTTTCTGTGTGTCATCTAAAAATAGTTCATAGTGTGGGGATAGCAAGGTTGTTTATGATCACTGTAACAGGTTTATCTGGTTTTAAATAATAAGCAATAAAAACCCCATCTATTTTGGCTATTTAGTTTATTCATTGGGTAGAAACTAGAAGGTATTTCATCTTTGTACCATGTTTTCATGTGCATACAATTTTCTTCACTTCTTGGAGTTACATTTATTAATCTAACATACAATAACTGGGAGTTCTGTGAGGGAATCCTCAAGTTCTGTGAAACTCAACTATCATTGACATCTACTTTTTTTAACTCAGTTCTGCTTACAACATAACATATACTTCTCAAACAAATCGATAATATTGTTTTGTCTGTATTATCCTATTCAACTTCCAAAAAAACAATTTTACTTAGTTTTGGTCAGTTCTTAAGATTGATAATCATAATAATTTGTTCAGTCTACCAATACTTTATATACTTAGAGAAAGTTTTCATAAGCACATTTCATAATGTGTGTAGTGATTGCTTCTAAAAATGTAAACCATCTTTATACTTGTGATACCACCCATCCAAATGACTTTTCTTGTTTTTCTATAATTTGGAGAGTGTTGCAATAAAAACTGCAAACATATTTACTTTGTGTGTGTGTGAGCAAATCTACATTAGAATGTTTTTCATTTTGATAAATGTTAGTTTACAAAAGAATGTTTCAAAATAAAATTCAAAAGCATTCTCAAGTTTTCTCCTTTTAAAGACCTAGTTAGACAGGTTGTTTCACCTGATAATGTTTAACTTATAACGCATGTATTAGTGTCAATTTATATTAGCTTGCTCTTTACAGTTTGTTAAATAAATGACGACACATTTTATTTGGTGTGTAGAGGTTAGTGAAGGCCTGACATTTGTTCTATTTTCCCATCTTTACAATATGGTTTATTGTGCAGCTTTTTCAATATTGGAAACAAATTATTAGAGAACAGAAATTTTAAAAAAAGTTGCCCAAGGTAAAAGCCTACTAATAAGTAGAAAATAATAGGTCTTCTCAGTGTTTACTGAATTTTTGTACATGAAACACTACAGGATAAGTCAAAACTTCTTAAGCCATTTGAAGAACTTCACAGTAGCTTGGTGTAGCCTTAGTCTTTGCTTAACCACGTCCAATACAACCACATGGACATCCCACTCCCAGACAGACGTACATAAAATATTTCCATTCCTTTACTTTTTTATATCTTATTTTACTTAATTTCAGTTTCATAGTGTTTCATGTTTTGGCCATTACAGTATAAAGCGCCATTTACATACATATTTGAAACTTTCCAAAATAATCTAAGCTTCATGCTTTCTTGGTTGATAAACATATATTATCTTTTATTGCTTTCTTATATTCTTACTTAATTGACATTTTTTGTTATATTTTTAATCTTTTCTGTTTTTCTCCAAACAAATCTGAAAGCATAGCTTTTACTTTCTCCATAGAAAGCAAAATATTAAACATTTTATTCAAACTATAAACTTGACACTTGTATGTGCTTTAAGAAAATTCTTGACCTGGTTAATTTCTCTTTCTTAGTAGGTAACAGGAATAAAGAGTACAAATATGCAATTAGTGGTAGAAACTCAGACAGACTAGTTGCTGCACATGTGATGATCTATATAAGACATTTTTAGAGAACACCCAGTAATTTGCACTGATGATTTAACATTTTTAATGTAAATTTATTTTTCAAATAATTTCTTGAATTTAATTATGAGAGATCTGATAAATTAAAAAAAAAGCTTTTATTCCTCAAAACTCTACTTGAAATTATAAGATAAAAATTGGATATCATGTCCATTCATTTCCTGTGTGTGTATTGGTGTGTGAGGGTGAGACATTATAAGTAAATGTTACCTCCTCACTTTGCTACCTATTTCCCACATGATTGTTAACATGAGCCAAAATCATTTTTTGATATGCAGGACTAGATGATTTAAAAACTGTCAATGCTCTCCAGTCTCTTTTCACAAAGGAGAATGCTAAGGCAGAGAAGTAGTCCTCCTCAGATCACACAACTAGCAAGCAATGTAGCCAAAGCACTTTGAACCCATTTTGGGAACATAGACCTTTAGGAAAGTTATCACAATAGTACTTGGAAGCCAAATACACATACTATTTGTTTTTACATATATCAAGGTCATCTATTAATTAATAAAATGCAAGCTAATTTTATTGTTCCTGATAGCATAAAAGATTTTAGATTTGAATAACATCAATCCAAAAATATCAGAAATATATTTTTTATTAAATGAATGTTTGTGAAACTAAAAGATGTGCTCTTATTGGAAAAACTGGGAATACGCTCTTAGTTCTAAACATTACAATTCATTTAAATCAAGTTTTCATGAACGACCTTTTAGAGTTCAACATCCAAAGTTTCCTTTCAGCCTGTTCATTACACTAAGGATCAGGATTACATCTGTGGATGACTCAGTTCTGACTGATGTTACTGAGTGCTAATTAACACTTCACCCTCTGAAGTAGAGCTCTGATAAAGTCATCATTCTGAAGCTAATTTTTCAGAAAGGCTTGTCCCACATTAACAGATGGTATGCCACTGTCAATATGAAGGATTATATCATTTAATGCAAAGGGTTATTCTAGATATGTTAGTCTCTGCAGAAGTCGATTAGCAGTCTCTACCAAAGACGATTTCATCCATCTGTAGTAGCATATAGATTAGTTTATAATTATGAATTTATTTAGGTTTCATTTGTTTGTTTGTTCATCAGTCTTTATGTTCTTTCCAGCTCCATGAAGGAAGAGACCCTAGCTGTCTCCCATTGCTAGTGTGTCACAAACACCTGGCTTGAGAGCTAGCTAATAATAGCTAATGAATGAATCGATGATCCAGGCAGATCTAAAATACAAGTATGTCACATTATCTGCCTGACCTTCTCCAAGTTATTCAGCCTCTTTGGATTTTAGTTTCTTAATCTGTGAAATATTGAACTCATTTATTTTATTTTAAGCATTACATGACATGATGTATATAAAAATTATGGTAAGCACTTGGTAAGTGATAGTTATCATTAATTTCTTTTTAAAATTTGATATCTAAAATAAGCACCAAGAAATCTGAAAGAGGTAATGATAGATAGTGAAGACACTTATAGGCCCACAAAGTGTACTCAGTATCTCACTCAGAGGTTAAGTGAGGGCTAGGGCTAAGCAGTTACTGTTAAGATTAATGTAATTTATATATGCTGAGAGGTTAAAGCATAATAATTTAATTCCTAAGCATTACTGAGAATATTTGTAAAATAAATGTCAATATACAGGATGGTAATTTCAATAGTTACAAAGTTAGTAGTTGCACATAAAGACTAGGACAAGGGTGGCGTTTTAAATTCCAAGATCAAAGGATCAGGATTACTTGATGTGCAGGAAAACCTTTAGTACAAATATGTATAATGTAGAGGAAGGGGTTTAAAGCATTATATATTTAGTATCAGGTTTCTGCTGTACCTTGTGTTAAGATACCAGGTATAGAAGACAAACATTATCTGTGCTTCCAGGTTTGAGTGTTTTCTTAGCTCTATAGTTTAGGAAGTTAGTTACTCCATGTGTCTGGAACTACTGACTGATTTTCACCTTTTGATTAAGCTCACGGTGACTGATAATGAACTTGGCTCTTCCCAATTAGCTCTAATGTAATTTCTATGGTAATTAATTCCTTGAATTTCTTTCAGCTTTATCACTTGCCTGTTTCAAACTTTGTATAAATATTGTAGAATCATATGGTACATGCCTCACATTTTGTACGTTTTCTTTTACTAAAAGAGAGAAAAATATACCACCATATAATAATAAAGAGTACTACTACAAGGATAAAAATGCAAGTGAAAGAGTGGGAAAAGAGAGAGAAAAATAAATAAAAGTAACAGAGGTTCATCCCATGCTCCTTAGAACACAAATGCAGCAATTGGAGCAGATGACACTTATTTTAGTATGGGCTCCTCCTGGTTCCTGTTGCTGCTGCTGTCGTTGCTACTACTGAACTTTCTGGAATACAAGGTAATAGAGGGAAAATAGGAGAAAAAGAAGGAGGGGTGGTCTTCACTGTCACTGAGCAAAAGGAGGGTCCTTACTCTCTCTCAGCATTATGAGTTCTCCTTCTTATCCCTTGAGTCAGACTAGAAAGCTTCTTTCTGAGCCCTTCCTGTATGCTACCCAGTGCCCACTTCTACACTGGCTAGAAATACTGGAGGAAAACAATCAGGTCAATGATGCTTTAAATTTTGGTCTTCTTCCTCAGTCTACCTGGCATTGAATTACTTTTCAGAGTCCTTGTAAGCTACTACATGCATTTTATATAGGTTTTATTACAGGAGTAAACCTGTGAAGTCTGTTTCTTGAACAATACATAGGTGCTGATGCTTCGGCTAAGTTTTCTTTTTTCTTATTTTGATTTTAAGCCTCAGTTTCTAACAGTCATACTTGTGTCTACAAAGCTTATTTTTTTTCAGCCAAAGATGGGCCAGAGATCAGGCTTAAACACTACAAGTCAGTAAGGTTTCCACTCTCTGCTGAAACATCTGTGTGGATCAGGGAGCACATTCAAAATTCAGGCCATTTTTAATTCTGCTTTTTATTTCAGCTGGACTCTTTGGCATCTCATCTGAGCTTCACAGGCTCCTTCTGCCAGGGATGTATGGGTAATGGTACATGGACACAGTTTGTGTAGCATACCCACAAAACCACACAAGTCTGGTTGACTTGTGATATGAGATTGTCTCACCACCCTGCTCTTCCTCACTAATCCTCTGGTTTCTGACCTGCAGCAAACAGGTCCATAATCCCAGTAAAAGCCACAGGCATTCCTTGTTCTCTTGCCATGGATATTACCATTTCAAATGACACAATCTAAAATAACTGTGTTCCTTTTGTGGCAAAGCTTACATTCACAGCAGACCGAGATGGAGAAAATGGGAGAAGCTCTGGGTATAAACGCCATAGACTATGGTGTTCTTACCTGAAATTTAATCATTTTCATGAATACACAGAAATACTTCTCACTTGATTGTCTACCTTTGATTGAATTTCAGAACACTGAAATAGTTGCATTTTTCAATTTTATCCACCTTTATAATTTTTTGAAAGACTTATTTTGTTTTTTTTAGAAAAGGAGAGAGAGAGAGCGAGAAGGTGAGAGAAAAAGAGAGAGAGAAGGGGGAGGACCCATTTCAGTCTCCATAATTGTACATCACTAATTGTGACATGGTTTCATACTACTCATGTGAATGCTGGACTGTGCAGGGCAGGAACTGAACTGGGGGCCTCCCACATTGGAGGCAAGAACCTTCACCATGTGGCTCAGAGGTTACTGCAGTTCAGCATATAGGTTGGTACAGTCTGGGCCAGGATTTGACCCCTGGACCTTGTGGTTGCAAGGTAAGCGCTCAACCTGTTGAGCTATCCTGGAATCCCTGCACTTATAATTTTCATTCTCCTCATTTCACAATGTTAAAAGCAAACTTCATAGTTGTATATAATATTTGATATAAAATGCATATGTAAAAATAAATTGTATTATAATACAAGCATCACACAACCAAAAAAAAACATTTTGAAAATATGATAAAATTTTAATAGTATCAATAATCATCAGGAATGTAGGAATATGTCTAACAGCCCTAGAAGATATCTTTGGATGTATAAGGCAAAATTCAAAAGTAATAGTGAAATATGTTAATATTATCTATGTTATTCTTTTTCCTTATTTGTGTTATGTCAATTTATTTGTGATTGCCTAAAATTTTTGTTTAGAAGATCTGAATTAAAGTAAATTAAAAGTAGGTATACCAGGCATTGGATAATTTCTATTACTAAATACAGATGAAGCTTCAACAATATTAGACAGATACAAGTCGATTTTTATTAGCCTATGTGGATAGAATATATTTTGGGGTTCTTACTAACTGTGATGAAAGGGAAAAAACAAAAACAAACAAAAAACATTTACTTGGTTCACAATTCAGAGAATAATGAAGCTGATCTCTTAGATTGTGTCATTTGAAATATGAAATATATCTTTCTATATCTAGGCAGTCTTCATTTGGAGTACCACAGACAGGCAGGCATCAAGTTTTCTCTCAAATATTTCCATGAAGAAATAGACCCTGCCATCATTTGCTTTCAATTCTTATATATTTCCTCAGTGCTTTTTCCACTGAGACATTCTCCATGATGCTCTCTGATTCCTTCATTCTTGCTATTTTCTCTCCTAAACTTTTGTCTAAGCAGACAGTGTTTTCCAAGATCAGTACTGATTCAGCTTGTTATTCTGCTTCATTCTTCTGAGCACCAGGGCTATGATTTTAGCACATGGTACATTAGTGTTCTAAACACCATTGAGAAGAAAAGAAGGCCTCAAAGAATGAAGGCATTAAAGAAAACTGTTAGTATTTTAGTAAGAAGCCAAGGGCATTTAAATCCAGTGTCACAGATTAACATATCACATTTCCAAATGTAACAAACAGTTCAGGATGCCAAGGTGGCTCAGCAGGTTGAGCACTCGCTTACTTTGCAGCCCTGGAGTCCAAGGATCGAGTCCCGGTCCCTGACCCCAGCTCACGCAGACCCATATGCTGAACTAGGGTGTGCTTCCCATGTGGGAGGCCCCAGTGCAATTCCCACCATGGTTTGGTCCCCAGCTCACGGGGGGTGTGCCTCCCATGTGGGTGGCCCCTGGCCCAGTTTTCACCCTGTGTGACCTGCACCCACCTGTGTAGAATGAAACTACAATATATCGAAAACTGATGATGTGCAGTTGTGGAGAGTGCTCTGGCCCTCCCCCTTTTCTCTTTGTCTCTCTCTTCTCTTTCTCTCTGTGTCTCTTTCTCTGTCAAAAACAATGAAATAAATCTTTGGGGGGGAAAAGCATTTCAAAGATCTATTTTCTCTTATAAGTTATAAACACAGGTATCATTTCTATTTGTGAATAATTCTTTAGAAAGCAAGATATGGAAATGTTTTCCATAAATTTAAATGGTAAAAGATGAAGGCAAAAGACTGGAATCACTCCCATGCTTAGCCCTAAAACAGAAGATTCTCTATTTGGGCAATAGTGCTGTGGATATAGCCAAGAGACTGTTTTGGCACAAGGAAGAGTATATCAGCATTACCAGTGCCAGTTACACTCCATTGCCTTAACTTCTCTGGCTGAGCATATCTGTGTACTTGGGGGAGGGGAAAAAACAAGAGGGAGGCAGAATCTGGCAGCCATTTCTCTGTACTCTGCAATGTCCTTTTTAGTATCTAAATAAAAATATGCTCATATTTTATCATTGTTTTGCAGTTTTAACTATTGGGAATATCAGTATCATGGTAGTTGCCACAATGTCTATAAACACAGCTAATATTCTGCTTAGCTAAAGTCAAGAATAAAAATTTGAATTAATAAAAAATTAATCATTATTATGTTTAATTTTTAGTTGAACTTCTAGTCTTCTATTGCTATGCAATAAACAAAACAGAATATAGTGGATTATAACATTAAGGTATTATCTCACATGATTTTATGAATTGACTTAGCTAAACTGTGCACTTCTTTTCAGGTCTGTCACACAGTTGAAAAAAAAAAAAGTAGGTCCCTTCTGTAGTCATTTTAAGGCATTTTAAGATGAGTTGGAAGTACAAACTATCTCCCTTACCTGATGGTAGTTGATGCTGGGTTTTGGTTAGGGTTTCATCTGGGGATGATGACTGGAATATCAATATGTGGTCCTTCCATGTGGCCAGAGATTCTTCCAGAATGGCAGCTGTGTTCTGACAGGGAGTATACTGAATGTGAACCTTCTGAGAGGAAGCTGCCAGTTTATGAGGGCCTGAACCCAAAAACTGGCACCACACCATTTCTGTGAAATCTGATTGTTAAGAACTGTCACAAAGATTTCACAGAATCAAGACAAGAGAAAAAGGCATAAAACACACCTCTTGATGGGCGGAGCCTAAAAGAATAAGTGGCCATTTTTAATTTGCAACATTTTATTATTGTATTTGGAGAACCTCATTTTAATTAAATGGCCAAAATTGTTCATGCTTATCATTAAGATGTTAAACCTGGGAATCTTGGATGGCTCAGCAGATTGAGCACTTTAATTGCAGCCCCAGGGAACAAGAATCAAATCTCAGCCCTGGTCCATGTGGACCCATATGCTGAACTGGGGTGTGCTTCCCATGTGGGAGGCCCCCAACCCAGTTTCTGCCCTGTGTTGCCCCCTACCACCTGTGTGGAATGAAACCAATTTAAAAACTGATAAAGTACAACTATCGAGACTGCTTTGGGCACTCCACCATTCTCCGTGTCTCTCTCTGCTTCTGTCTCTCTCTGTCTTCATCAAAAAACAGTAAAATAAATTCTTAAAAAAGAGACATCATTAAGATGGTGGTGTGAGAGGAGCTCTTGAAACCTCTTCTGGAAAGACAACAATTTAAACAACTAAAATCCAATCAGAGAATCCCTAAGTAGCTCATACCTTGGCTGAGAGACCCAATAAAATACCTAAAACTGGAGAAATGGAGGCGAGTCAGGGAGAAAGAAAGGGAGCAGTGTGGAGACACACCAGGGAGCGTGACACGGAGACCCACCCAGTGACCAACCCAGAGGCTGAGCCAGTCCAGCATAAGAAAGACTGAATGAACTGGGAACGTGGGGATGTGGGTCCAGGAGCAGAATGACTCTGGGCAGGCTGGAGGCCTGGAATGAACAGAGGCAGAGGTGCAGATGCCAGAGCATGGGGTGGATGGAAAAAGCGGGCCCGACTGATGGTGGCGAGAGGTCCTGGTGGGAGTGCAAGGGGCGCAGCCGTGGTGTGGTGAGGGCGGCAAGAGTGAGGTGCAGGAGGCCGGAGTGAGGAATAGCAGCAGCCAGAGATTGGTGCAGGTGACCGGAGTGAAGATCCAGCTGCCAGTGCTTGGGTGGGGCAGCTGGAGCTGGGAGCCTGAGGAGCGTGAGGCTGGCAACTGGAGCCAGAGGTGGGTGTTCCTGTGGCTGGAGCATGGACATCGGGAGTGTGTTGGCAGCTGAGGCACAGAGTGGCCCTCATTGATGTGGGGCTCCAACAGGAGCACTGTGTGGTCTTGGACACGGAGACTGGCTGCTTCCCCTTGCTGTCTCTCAGGCCTCACCCCACAGGCCTCACCCACAGCCAGCCTTCAGTGAGCTGCTGCAGGGAAGCCACCATTTCCCTGCGATGCAATCAGACCTGGGCATTTTCCAACAAGCCCCACCCCCACTCTTTCCACTGAAGCCAGTAGAGGGAAGCCACAATTACTCTATGATGCAGTCAGACCTGTGCTTTTCCCAACAAACCCCGACCCCATCATTCCCACTGAAGCCAGCAAAAGGATCTAGGTGTGGCAGCTTCAGACAGCAGTGGGATCTCGGAGGCATAGAATACCATCGCCCACCATACCTTCCCAAAGAGGAGGCATACAGAGACCAAGGCGATTGAGTCAAAGAGAAGCCCACCTTCTAGGTAGTCTCCCACTGTGAGAGAACCAAATAAACAAGAGAAAATATTATAAGACACTAACACCAGCTAGGAAGTAAAATAAAGATACTTCACATCTACCAGGGGAAAAGTCCTCATGTCCAGGAAACAAAACACTCCTACAGTGATGAATACCCCTTTGAGCCAAGGAGCTCATAAAGAAAGAGAAAAATCTCCAGAAAAGGAACTTGAAGATATGGAATTATATGTGCTAAATGACAGAGAATTCAAGGCTGCAATTATAAAACCACTCAAAGGGGTCAAAGAAAACTGGCAGAGTACACAGAAGAAATTAAGTGATCTCAGAAATGAAATTCAATGTATGAAAAAGACGCAAATAGAAATTCTGGAGATAAACAACACAATAAAAGAAATGAAAAAATGAAATAGTTAGCATAGGAAGCAGAGCTGACCAGATGGAGGAAAGGATTAGTGAAATGGAAGACAAAAATTTGGAAATGCCACATAAGAAGGAAGAGAGAGGCCTAAAAGCTAAAGAAAGGAAAGATATCTACAAGAACTATCTGACTCCATCAGAAAAAATAATATAAGAATAATTAGTACTGTGCAGGGAGAAGAGCACAAGATGAGCACAGAAAATTTACTCAAATCGTAGATGAGAACTTCCCAAATCTATGGAAAGAACTGGAACCTCAAATCCAAGAAGGAAACAGGACCCCTAGCTACTTGAATCTTAACAGACCCTCTCCAAGGCACATTATACTGAAGATGTCAAAGGCCAAAGACAAAGAAAGAATCCTCAAGGGAGCCAGAAAAAAGAACACCATAACCTATAAAGGAAAGTCTATCAGACTCTCATCAGATTTCTCAACAGAAACTCTACAAGCCAGAAGGGAATAGAACAAAGTATTCAACATATTATTATTATTATTTTTTTGACAGAGAGAGAGATACAGAGACAGAGACAGAGAGAGGGGGGAGGGCCCAGAACAGTCTCCACAGTTGCACATCATTGGTTTTTCCACATAGTCTCATTCCACAGGTGGGTGCAGGGCTGCACAGAGCAGTAAATGGGCCGGGGTCTCACCCCAGTGAGAACCAAACTGTGGGCACTACCCAGTTCAGCATATGGGTCTACTTGGGCCGGGGCTGGGACTCGATCCCTGGTCCCCAGAGCTGCAAAGTGAGCACTTAACCCACCAAGCCATCCAGGCTTCACTGTATTCAACATATTAAAGGAGAAAAATTACCAGTGAAGAATCCGGTACCAAGCAATGTTATTCTTTAGATATGAAGGAGGACTAAAGACTTTTGCAGACATACAAAACCTGAAGAAATACTCCACCACAAGGCCAGCATTAAAAGAAATACTGAAGGAGGCTATTGGACACTAAACAAAAAGTAAAAGTTAATAGGGATAAACTGGAACAACAAAAATATAAAAAGGGGAGGAAGTAAAGACTTAAGTTTCCAAAGAGAATGGAGATAAGAAACGTCCTTAAGAAAAGGAACCACTGCATATGTGAAACTGTCTTTCATATAAAGTTCATGGTAACCACTGAAAAAGAACTTAGAACTGGGACACATAACAATAAAAGAAGACAATACAGAAAAAAAAGTCATTAAAACCATCAAGCTAAAATAATCAATGGGAAGAAAAAAGCAAAGCAGCAATAAAAAAAAAATAGAACTACTAGAAAACAAAAGATAAAATCGCTATAGGAAATCCTCATATATCAATCGTCACCCTAAATGTAAATGGACCGAACTCACCAATAAAAAGACACAGAGTAGAAAACTGGATTAAAGAACAAAAAACAACCTTATTCTGTCTACAAGAGACACACTTCAGGTACAAGGACAAACATAAACTCAAGGTGAAAGGGTGGGAAAAAATACTTCAAGCAAATGGCACCCAGAGAAAAGCAGGTATAGCCATACTTATATGACCAAGCAGATTTCAGGATCAAAATGATAATAAGAGACAAAAATGGACATTTCATAATGATAAAAGGGGCAATACACAAGAACATATTATACTTATTAATATACATATATCCCCAACCAAGAAACACCAAAATTTACAAAGCAACTACTAGTAGATCTAAAAGGAGAAACTGACAAAAAGACAATTTATAGTAGGGGGTTTAAACACCCCATTGACAGCCATGGACAGATCACCCAAACAGAAAATAAAGAAATATCAGATTTAAATGATACATACAGCAACTGGATATAATTGACATTTACAGGACACTTCATCCTAAAACACAGGACTATACATTCTTTTTCGGTGCACATGGAATGTTTTCAAATACAGAGCACATGTGGGACACAAAGCTAGTTTCAGATTATTTAAGAAGATTGAAATCATGCCAATTGTATTCTCTGATCACAAAGCTTTGTAATTGGAGATCAACTACAAAATGAAAGCAGGGAAAAGCACATGTATATGGAGATTAAACAACATTTTTTAAAAACTGACTGGATCAAAGAAGAAATAAAAGAAGAGATTAACAAATACATAGAAACAAATGACAACAAAAACACAACATACCAAAATTACTGGGATGCGCAAAAGCAATAATAAGAGGAAAATTTATATCACTAAAGGCCTTTTTCAAGAAACAAGAAAAATCACAAGTAAACAATCTAATATCACATCTTCAAGAACCAGAAAAAGAAGAACAAAAAATACCCAAAGCCAGCAAAGGAAGGAAATCATAAAAATTAGAGAAGTAAGTGAAACAGAGTATAAAGAAAAAAACAATAGAAAACATTTAAAGCAACAAAGAGTGGTTCTTTGAAAAAAATAATAAAAGGACAAACCCCTGGCTTGACTCACCAAGGGAAAAAGAGAAAGCACACAAATAATCCAAATTAGAAATGGAAGAGCGGAAATTACAACTAATCCCACAGAAATACAAAGCATCATACAAAAATACTATGAAGGACTATATGTCACCAAATTTTGCAATCTAGAAGAAATGGACAAGTTTTTAGAAACATATAATCTACCTAGACTGAATCAAGAACTGGATAAGCTAAACAAACCAATCAACATTAAGGAAATTGAAGCTATCATCCAAAACATTCCCAAAAGCAAGAGTCAAGGACCCAATGGTCTCTAACAAGTTTTACCAGGCATTCGAAGAGGAATTGATACATATCCTTCTCAAGCTTTTCCAAAAACTTGAAAAAGAGGCAATACTTCCCAATTCATTCTATGAGGCCAACATTACCTTAATACCAAAGCCTGGCAAGAACATTACAAAAAAAGAAAACTATAGAACAATATCTCTGAGAACAATGATGGGAAAAATCCTAAATGAAATACTAGTGAATAGAATATAACACCGCATTAAAAAAATTATACATCACAATTAAGTGGGATTCATCCCAGGGGCACAAGTATGGTTCAACATATGCAAATTAATCAATGTGATACATCACATGAACAAAATTAAAAATAAAACCATATGATTATATCAATTGATTCAGAAAAAACATTTGACAAGATACAACATCCATTTATGATCATAGCACTTGATAAAATAAGTATAGAAGAAAAATACCTCAACATAATAAAGGCCATATATGAGAAACCCTCAGCAAACGTCATCCTGAATGGAGAAAAACTGAAACCTTTTTTTCTAAAATCAGGAATGAGACAGTGATGTCCCCTGTCACCACTGCTATTCAACATGGTGCTGGAAGTTCTAACCAGAGCCACCAGGCAGGAAAAAGAAATAAAAGAAAGGCATCCAAATTGGAAACGAAGAGGTTAAACTGTCATTTTTTGCAGAAGACATGATTCTTTATATAGAAATCCCTAAAGACTCCACCAGAAAACTGTTAGAAATAATAAATGAATATTATAAAGTTTAAGAAGACAAAATCAATGTACAAAGATCCACAGCATTTTTATATACAAACAATGAAACTTCAGAAAAATAAATGAGAATACAGATACTGTTTCTGATCAAAACAAAAATAAAATACTTAGGATTAAACTTAACAAAGAATGTGAAGGACTTATACATGGAAAACTACAAGACACTATTAAAATAATTTGAGGAAGATACACAGAAATGGAAGGATATTCCACCTTCATGGATTGGAAGAATCAACATCGTTAAAATGGCCATATTACCCTAAGTAATATACAGATTTAATACAATTCCTATCAAAATCCCACAGACATTCTTTCAAGAAATAGATTTTAAAAATTATCAGATTTATATGGAACTACAAAAGGCCCCAAATAGCTAAAGCAAACCTCTGGGAAAAAAAAATAAGGCTGAAGGCATCAAGCTCCCTGACTTCAGTCTACACTACAAAGCCTCAATAATCAAAACAACCTGGTATTGGCAAAAAAAGAGGCATACAGACCAATGGAACTAAGTTGGAAACCCAGAAATAAACCCATGAATATATGGATAAGTAATCTTTGACAAAGGAGCAAAAAATATACAGTGGGAAAAAGAAAGCCTCTTCAGTAAATGGTGCTGGAAAAATTGGAAATCCACATGCAAAAGAATGAATCTGGACTGTGAACTGTCACCATGTACCAACATTAACTCCAAGTGGATTAAGGATCTCCACATAAGATCTGAAACTATAAAGTGCATAGAGGAAGATATTGGCACTAAACTTATAGACCTTGGGCTCCAAGAGCACTTTATGAACTTGACCCCAAAGGCAAGGGAAGTAGAAGCAAAACTAAATGAATGGGACTATATCAAACTAAAAAGCTTCTACACAGCAAAAAACACCGTCAACAAAGTAAAAAGGAGGGGAAGTCAGGATGGCTCAGTGGGTTAGGTGCTCACTTTGTAGCCCCAGGGACTGCGGATCGAATCCTGGCCCTGGCCCTGGCCCATGCGGACCCATGTGCTGAACTGGGGCGTGTTCCCAGTTCGGTTCTCACTGGTGCAAGACACCAGCTCAGTTCCTGCCCTGTGCAGCCCCGTGCCCACCTGTGGAATGAAACTATGTGGAAAAACTGATGCTGTGCAACTATGGAGACTGTTCTGGGCCCTCCCCCTTCTCTTTGTCTCTGTCTCTGTATCTCTCTCTCTGTGTCAAAAACTATGAAAATAAATATTTAAAAAAAAAGTGAGGAAGCTTGGATGGCTCAGTGGGTTAAGCTCTCACTTTGCAGTGCTGGGGACCGAGGATCAAATCCTAGCCCAGGCCCGTGCAGACCTATATGCTGAAATGGGGCGTTCTCCCAATTTAGTTCTCTCTGTCTCTCTGTCTCTCTCTCTGTCTCTCTCTCTCTCTCTCTGTCAAAAACAATTAAAAAAAAGTAAAAAGAAAACCAACTGAATTGGAGAAAATATTTGCAAACAATGACTCTGATAAGAGGTTAATATCTAAAATATATAAAGAACTTATACAACTCAACAACAAAAAAACAAACGATCCAATTAAAAAATGGGCAGACCTAAATAGGCACTTCTCTCCTGAAGACATACAAACAGCCAACAGATACATAAAAAAATGTTCAACATCACTAACAATTAGGGAGATGCAAATTAAAACCGCAATGAGATACCACCTCACACCTGGTAGAATGGCTATAATCAACAAGACAAGGAATAACTAGTGCTGGAGAGGCTGTGGACAAAAAGGAACTCTCATACACTGCTGATGGGAATGTAAATTGGTACAAGCACTATGGAAGGAAGTATGGAGTTTCCTCAAAAAACTAGGAATGGAATTGCTATATTACCTAACAATCCCTCTCCTGGGTATCTACCCAAAAAACCTGAAAACCTTAATCCACAAAGATATATATACCCCAATGTTTGTCACAGCACTGTTCACAGTGGTTAAGTCATAGAATCAACCAAAATATCCTCTGATAGATGACTGGATAAAAAAATTGTGGTACATTTATACAATGGAATACTACTCAGCAATAAGAAAAGATGAAATACCGCAATATGTAACAATATGGATGGACCTTGAAAACATCTTATTAAGCAAAATAAGTCAGAAAGAAAGAATCAAGAAACATATGACCCGACTTATAGGTGAAAAATAAAACTGGAAGGAATGTCGGGAGCAGGCTGGTGGGTTAGACAAAACACTCACCAGTTGCTGAGGTCAGTTGGAAAGAATGAAAAGACATGTCTGAGAAATTCCCTCACCTTGTATGGCCCCACAGGATGGCTGGTTAGTCAATGATGGGTAAGATTCCTCTGGGACGAACAACCTAAGACAGGCACAGTCGCATAGGGGCCATCAGAATAATATATGAGTAGCATATATGAGGCACAGAGCCTCATCCCTCAACTCTTCTACGGGGATTTTTCTTCTCTTGCCCTTTTCCCTCAAGGAGTTACAGGAGGGTACTGGAATGTTTCTGTTTGGCTGGGGCACAGCTAACTCCGGGGCCTTGGAGATAGGCAGAACTCCACTGACCTTCAAGACTTGGATTTGATATGGTTTATTATTTATCTTTAGTGTATCAGTAAGTTCTTTTCCCAAGAATGCTCTGACCATTTAGTCTTCCAATTATTACTGTTTTGCAGTAGGATAAACAGTTGCTCTATAGACGTGATATCTCTGCTTAGTCCTGAGAAAAATAGTCTGTTTTGTGTCAAGTTAATTTTTACTTTGTAGCCATGTAGCTGTGCACGTACTCTTTTATTATATAAGAAGCTATAAAAATAAACTCGGGGCTGGAGATTGCAAAGACTTTCTAACAGCCCTCCCAATCCCATTTTCTGTGTTTGGTTTCTTTGTCTCTAAGTCTCTTTTTAATCCTCACGCCTGGCTCCGGTACTGTTTGACTTTGACAGCAGGCTCCGTCAAAGGAACAAAGAAATAAAAACTCATGGACACAGTCAATAGTTTAGTGTTTACCTGGGGGTAAAGGAGGAGGTGGGTGGGAGAGATGGGTATGGGGAGTAGAGAGGGGGAATCAAACATACGGTGATGGAAAGTGAGCTGATTTTGGGTGGTGAGCACATAATGCAATGTATAGCCAATGTAATGTAGACTTGTACACCTGGAGACAATGTAATTGATATCAATCAATGTCACCCCAATAAATTTAACAATTACAAAAAATC
This sequence comes from Craseonycteris thonglongyai, assembly GCA_004027555.1. NCBI lineage: Eukaryota > Metazoa > Chordata > Mammalia > Chiroptera > Craseonycteridae > Craseonycteris > Craseonycteris thonglongyai. The sequence goes on from PVKE010010856.1 coordinate 26,131, forward strand.
TTTAAAAAAAAGATAATAAACTAAAATCTTTAGTTTACAATTCATAGAGTGCTAATCAACTAAACATAGTGTATTAGTATCTTTTCAGCAGGCAAATATACATGAACAAAATTAGTATAATTTTCTTTTTAAAATTTTGAATTATCATCTAGTCATGGTGTCTCCCTAAGTAAATTTTTGTCTTCAACAAAGAAACAAACCTCAGTCAATCTGAGTCAATAAGATTCAAGAAGGTTTGCCCATAAATTGTTTTGTGTATTACTATAACCACCATATACCCCTACTTTTTAAATGACTCATATTCCACAGGACCCTCTTCTCATTGTGTATTCTATAGAACTCAGATGACTTTTAATTTTTTTCTGAGTCTTTTGCATTCTATGTGAAATTTCCTTGATCCACATCACAATTTCCATAAACTGGTGAGGTCTAAAACAGTTCTAATGATCATCTAATACTCTCAGACTAACGTTCTAATGGGTATTTATTCTATATTATGTCTGTCTCATCCTGTTTTAGTTAACACCATATGGATTAAAGTAGCTTATATGGCTATCATGAAAACCAAGAAAAACATATGTGTAAATTAAAATTAAAATAATTAAATTATTTAATTAAAATAATACGCTCAGAAATTAAATATGCTAACTAATTCAATGCACATTGAATATATAAATATATTAGAGCATTAGGGAAAAGTAAAGAAATATTCACAACCAAAGTATAAACATCTTTTCGTGTTATCTAGTTATGGATACACATTTTGGAGAATGACTATTCATAAGATCATATACCCTGAGTATGACCTGTATTTACTTAAAACTCTCTTTTTGCAAAAATTATTAGCCATTTTTGTCTTACTTTTGTAGCCATTTAAAATTGTTTATTAATTATATGATCTCCTACAGATTTGTTTACTTAATTCTATTGAAAAGTTGTTCAATTATTACTAAATTTTGAATAAGCACAATAATAACAAAACAAAAGTCAAACAAAATTACTCAAAATAAACAATAACAAATCATTAAAAAATGGCAACAACAAATCTGAGTTTAGCATAAAAAGATGTACTATATTTAAACCAATTAATTGATTTACAGAGTATTTAAGAGGCTTATTAGAAAACTCATCAATTTTAAAGGTAAAAATTAAATACACTTACATCTCAAGATTTATACTTTGGGGGATACTGGGATGGCTCAGTTGGTTGAGCACTCATCTTGCAACCCCAGGGTTAGATGATCAAGTTCCAGCCCTGGCTTATACAGACCCATATGCTGAACTACGTGTGCTTCCCATGTGGGAGGACACGGCTGGGTTCCCACCCTGCACAGTCCCGCACCTACCTGTGTGGAATGAAACTATGTCAAACACTGATGATGTTCAACTATGAAGACTGCTCTAGACCCTCCCCATTCTCTCTCTGTCTGTCTCTCTGTCTTTGTCAAAAAATAATAAAATTTTTTTTTTAAAGATTTGTATTCTGTTTATGGATGGTGAGCACAGAATACCATACACAGACGATATAATGTAGAATTGTACACCTGAAGCCTGTGTAATTTTTACCAATCAATATCACCCCAATAAATTTAACAATTAAAAAATTAAAAACAAAAACAAATAAAAAGGGTTTGTACTATATTCCTTTTATTGTCACATAAATTTAATATTGCTTTCAGGATGAGCTACTGCTACATTATGCCTATTTCATTCTCTCCAACAGGGTGATACCATTCATCTACCTAATGATGACAAAATTCTTCTCATGTGACAATTCTAATCAATTCATAATGACTACTTGGTAAGGTGACCAACTTGTTTCCAATGAAAAGGAGGACAGCTGAGTCTGGGTGGTGAGCACATAATGCGAAGCATAGGTGATGTGATGTGGACTTGTACATCCGGGAACTATCTAATTGTTACCAATCAATGTCACACCAATAAATTGAACAACCAAAAAAGAAAATCGATTGCAGAACCAAAAAAAAAAAAAAAAAAATTGATTGCACAACCCCCCCACCACCAAAAAAAGAAAAGGAGGACATCTAGTATTACATATCAAAGAGGAGGACATCTAGGAGGACACTTTTTGAGGGAGGACAGAACTTCCAAAAGGAGGACTGTCCTCCCTAAAGGAGGACTGTTGGTCACCTTATACTTGGGGCATTGTGTGCAAACAGTTCTGAGGCTATGTCCAGCCTCAATGGGATAAAAAGTTTACGTCATCCAAGGGCATGGTGCAGGAAGTTGAGTTATTAAGTAAAAGGTATCAGTCAGTCATTCAAAAAAACAAACAAACAAAAATACTGTTAACAAGGATTTATCATTGGTGTTTCAAGAGCCAATTTGTGAGTTTACTTACTATTGTACTATTATCTAGCATTCAACAGATGAACTTAAAATAAGCATTCTACAAATGTACAAAAAAGGAATTAATAAAATACTGAATTTTGGTTTTCAGAAATTATGTACATTGATATGAATGGAATGAACAGATAAGGAAAGAGGGTCCTAGAAAGCTACATCAACAAATGTGTTTTGCTTGTTAAATATGCCATTCCTTTACCAAAATAATCTGTTTTCTTACAAATAAATAGTCTCAATGAGACATTTTCTTGTTAAAAAATCGTGGAATTAAAATTTTAAGACTTGATGAGATTATGAAATTTAAATTTAAACTAGACTTGATTTCCAATATTTTAGTACAAGTCTACACTTCTGGACCCAAATATTTACCCTCTATGAGAACAAGACTTCAGGGCAGAACTTATGTTATGCAATTTCCCTTTCTAAACATAGCCATAAGTATTTCTCCATAATTTTTTGCTTTGGAAATTATCAACTGTTATCACCATATGCTTATAAAATTCTATATTTTTGAATAAGTTTAGTTGAATATTTTTTACCGTCTTTGAAAACTCATGTGAAAATCATTTCTCTAAAGTGTACAAAACAATATTAATACAATGTATTTTTTTAATTAATAGTCATGGATATTCAGACATTTTATACCTGTGTCAGGCATTATAGTTAAAAAAATAATTTATCAAAAATTTTAGCATAGTAGTATAGCATACTATACTTCAGTAACTATAGTTAGATTCACTTGGGTTTTTGTTCTGGCTTTATTTCTTACTATGTGATTTTTGGTATATTGATATAACAGATTTTTTGTGTTTAGTCTTCTTTATCAGTAAGTAAACATAATAATTGTGACTACAACAAGAGAGTATATTATAAATGAATGTTTTTTTTTGTTGTTTTGCTTTGTTTTTAATCATGTCAATGAAATAAGACAAGTTGTTACAGCAGTTCATTGTTACTACTCCAAGTGTGAGATCAAAAATTGGTTTTCCTGCGATAGATGAGCATCAAATAACAAACATTTTGTGATTATCAATTCCAAAACCCTCCACGGTGCATTAGGAAGGATATTTTCACAATAATGTGGTATTTTTTATAAGAATGGGATATTCTTTGTCATTTTTCTCCATGGCAGTGAGAAACCTCAATTCCTGGCCCTAAAGTGATATACTCCACTCTTAGATGCATTGTTATCTGTATCTTAAGTCATTTGATATTCCTATCCACCCACTTCTTTTGGAAAGTCTCAAAGCCTTCCCTTGTCATATCTCTAAGTATACTCTGTTGTAATTCCTTCTTTTAAAAACATACGTCCCAGCATAGTCTGACTTTACACTGGTCCCTTTCTAGAGCTCCACACATGTGAAACCAAGCAACTGCCCAACATCTCACTATATCGCTCAGGTACCTCGAACTCTACCAGACTAATTATAAATGGATTTTAAATTAAGTGACTTTCCTGTGGTCTCCTTCCTGTTAAAATTGCCTTTCATACTGTAGCACAAAACACAAATCTGAGGTCCTGAATTTCTCTCTTCTTTCCAATTCCCATGAATTGACTTTTCAGCTCTACCCAGTGCTTACCACTCTCTTACTGTTAGCTTTCTTCAGTTACATCAGATCTGTTCAGGCACATTTGTCAAAGGGATCTTTCCATAATGTGCACTAATCATGTTCTTGTTTTTCTTAATGTCTTCCTAAAACATCCTGTTTTCTATACCATATTTTTCCACTTGCAATATTATCATCACCATCTCCTTCATATCATAGCAAAAGTAGTAGTAGTGGTAGTAGTAATAGTAGTAGTACTAGTAACTATACACAGACACTTATTCTCATTTTAAAAGTGGGAGGTGGGGGATGGGGAGGGGGGTGAAAGCATAGAATGGTCAAGTAATTTGTCACAAAATCCTAAAGATTCAATTTGGGTCAGGAGTCAAAACCAAGCAGTTTAACTCCAGTGTTCCACTCTTTAATATTACTATTTTGCATTACTACAATAGAAGTCTAGTCACTGAGTTATAAGGGTGTGTTCACATGCTTGTCTTCTTCAAAGGTCCCCAAATCCCTTGTAGTAAGTGTTACAGTCCACATTCTCAATGCATGGCTTTGATCTCTGCATTCTCAGATTGTTCAACAGACAGTAACAATATGAGAAGAATTTGACAAATGCAGAAAACCAGAGTAAAGTTTAGAACTAGACTTCAAAAATATTGTAGAGAAGGGACAAAAGGCAATATAAGTATTCTAAGTTTAAAACATAAAAAAGAATGATCTTATGTAGCAGTTAGACCTTAGAAAACACGTGTTAGTCGATCTTTGGAGCACAGAATATAAAGTATCTCATTGGGATTTTTCTTTTCCACAGTCAATTCTCATTCATTTTGAATATTTAAAATACGCCCTCTGTTACAATATATATTATAGGTAAACCTCAAATGTAGATATTTGTCATTAATATCTCAAAATTTCTGTGAATTAGGCATGATTATTTTTATATATGACTGTGAAAACTAGAAACTTACAGAAATTAGTGACTTATTCAAGCTAACATCTTTACTGCACTAAAGCTCACTCCCACTAATATGTAACTTAAGAAAGAGTAAGAAAGAGAAAGAGATAAAGATTGTGTATATATGTACATTTGTGTGTTTGTGTGTTTGTGTGTGTGTGTGTATACCAGGTATCAATTGGGGTCTTCCATATCTCTCTTTAGGTTGAGCTCAAGGCCATGTTTGAGTATAGGGAGTTGTGGCTGCTAGGAAAGTTTGGTGTGTTGGAGGAAAGTAATTAGGTAAAGGTATATATCCGTTGCCTCCCAAGAAATTGGCTCAGCTTGGCTCTCTCTCAATCACGGTTAACTGTTTCCTTTGGTAACTCTGTTGTCGTTAACCCTCTCCATAGGCTAAGAGCAGAAGGCTTGGGGTCACTGCACAATGACTAGAACATGTAGTTTACCAATACTCACCATTGCAACTAATCTCTTTGTAAGTAAAATTTTCTATTTTAAAAATGCCAGGTGTTTACTCAGTCTGTGGAACCCAGACTGACATTTTCAGTATATGTGTGAATATCAGCGTGCAACTTTTACAGTCTTTCCAATAATTATTTCTATACAATCTTTAGCATCATGTTATCATATTTTATAAGGCAATTATTGACTACTTATATCCTACCACAGTATAACCTACAAAACAATTGCATGAACAAAATTTCTCAACAAAATATTATCAAACCAAATTCAGCAATACATTAAAATGATCACACATCACAATCAAGTGGGATTTATTCCTGGGATGCAAGGTTGGTTCAATACCAACAAATCATTCAATGGGATACACTAAAAAAATTAAACAGAATTAATGATTGAGCATTTTCACTTCTGAGAATATAGCTAACTAATTGAAAGCAGTCACTCAAATACATATGTGTATTCCTATGTTCTTAGCAGCATTATTCACAATAACCAAAAAGGTGGAAGCAACTAATTGACAAATGAATGGATAAAGGAACTGTAGAATATACAATACAATGGAATTCAGCCTTAAAAGAGAAGGGAATTCTGACACAGGCTATAACATAGATGAACCCTGAAAACATTAAACTAAATGAAATAAGCAAATCAGAAAAGGAAAAATATTGTATTATTCCACTTACATAAGGCTTCTTGAGTAGTCAAATTCATAAAGACAGAAAATATAATGGTAGTCGCCATGGACAAGGGGAAACGAAGAGCTATAGTCTAATGAATACAGAGTTTCTGTTTGGAAAGATGACATTTCTGGAGATGGATGGTGGTGATGGTTGCACAACCAAGTGAATAGATTTCATGAGAAAGAACTGTATACTCAAAAATGATTAAAGTGATAAAATGTATGTTATGCAGGGGAAAAGGAGTTTGTTTTCTTTTAAGGTTGTCTGAAAGAGAAAAGGTTCTGATCATAGAGGTTTCTAGATGAACAGTTTTTCAAATAAGAAATATTTCTAGAAAGAAAAGACTCTTCAGGGCTCCATAGCTAGTAATACTACTGCTAATGTCTGCACTACTACTATCACTACTATTTATTGTATATTTATTATTTTTCAGTTATGCTAGGTATTTTATGTATAATTTTTCATTTTCAAAAAATTTTATAAAAGTAAAAATGACAATTCTTAACTTATACATAAGAAAACCAAGTCTCAAATTGCCTAGGTTCCAAGAAATAGAAAGGCAAGTGAGGATTCACATCCATGACATCTGTCTCCAGAGTCTATACTCTCAGCCTTTCCACCATGGGTTAGGGTTCTGCATCCAACTATCGTGCAAGGCTTCCATGTGGAATATATGTGAACTTATCCAGGGAATTATTAACACAGGAAATTGTTCTGTCTCTTAAAATGGGAATAATCCCCATCAAAAACAAATAAACTTTTCTGTCCTATGCATCTCTCGATCAGAACAGAATATAGCAATGGTTATAATATGGTCATTATAGCCAGCCTGTCACTCCTAATTCTATCCTTCTAGTTGGATAACTTTAGATAAGTTATGTAACCTGTTAAGATTTAATTTTCTCACCTGAAAATGGGGATGATTACACTTTATAAGATTATTGATATGATTAGATGAATTAATAAAACATAAAAAATTAGACTAAAAAACCATAGATTTTCTATTAAAGCTTTATAAGGTAATTTCTGATATTTTTTAAAGATTTATTTTATTGTTTGAGAGAAAGGAGAGAGAGAGCAAAAGAGAGAGAGAAGAGGGGAGGGCCCAGAGAAGTCTCCATAGTTGTACATCACTAGTTGTGACATGGTTTCATTCCACACAGGTGGATGAAGAGCCACACAGGGCAGGACCCAAACTGGGGGCTTACCGCATGGGACGTGAGACCCCTCGACACTGAGCCATTTCAGTGGTTATCAGTTGCACTGCAGTTCATATATGGGTTTGTACAGGCCGGGGCCAGGAATCAAACCCTGGACCTAGCAATTTTGAAGGAATAGCTCAACTGCTGAGCTATCCTAGCATCCCTAATTTGTAATATTTGTTATTGAAGATAACCAATTGCTCATATGTACAAAATCCTGTGGCTTAACTTTAAACAAATTTCTATGGAAAATGTTCTATAGTATTTATGACTAAGTTTCCTTTGGCTTTGAAAAAGCCAGTGTTATTATTTTAAAGGGAGATTAAGGGAGCAACAAGTGTTATACTTTTGAATACCAAATCAGCAATAATGATAGCATAGCATTATTTACATCTACTTTCTTATAAACTCTGCCTACCACTGTCAAGATCAAAGCTAAGTTAAAACCTTTTTTCTCACCACTTTGTCATCCTTATCCTTACAGACATAAAAATGGAAATCTTTCCTGTTATGGAGAAATGATGTTGCTATGGCTATATAGGTAAAATAAATTTATCGAATTAATTGGAAGCAGGATTCTTCATTATGGTTAGTGATTGCAGGAATGGGTTAACATGAAAACATTCAACTTTATTTATTTTTCTTCTTTTCACACTATTCATTATTTTTTTAAGATTTATTTTTATTGTTGTTTTTTTTTAACAGAAAGAGAGAGAGAGAGAGATAAAGAGACAGAAAGAAGGAGGAGGGCCCCAAACAGTCTCCATAGTTGTACATCATTGGTTTTTCCATATAGTTTCATTCCACAGGTGAGCGTGAGGCTGCACAGGGCAAGAACTGGGCCAGGGTCTCGTTCCGGTGAGAACTGAACTGGGGGAACTCCCAGTTCAGCATACGGGTCCGCACGGGCTGGGGCCGGGATTCGATCCTCGGTCCCCAGGGCTGCAAAGTGAGTGTTTAACCCACTGAGCCATCCCGGCTTCCCCATATTTGTTCAATTTTTATGTAAAGAGCTTCGTGGGGAAGCCAGGATGTCTCGGCAAGTTAAGCACTTGCTTTGCAGCCCCAGGGACCAAGGATTGAATCCAAGTCCCAGCCCACGTGGACCCATATGCTGACCCAGGGCGTGCCTTCCATGCAGGAGTCTCTGGGCCTGGTTCCCACCCTGTGCAGACCCTGCCCTCCTGTGTGGAATGAAATCATGTTGGAAGCTGATGTTGTACAACTATGGAGACTGCTCTGGGCCCTCACCCTTCTCTCTGTCTCTCTCTGTCTCTGTCAAAACCAATAAAATAAATCTTTTTTAAAAAAGAGCTTCATGTTGTACCTGCTAACAAAGGTATGTCTCCATGGTGATAAACATACCAGCATTGAAATTAATGTATTATATAATATATTGCATACATTATATACATATATATCTTGATACTGGCTATACTCAGATGATTATTTTTTTAAGGCTTTGGCTAGGGTGGTTGAAGCCTGGGAGAACAAGGAATTTGTATTGAATTTGTTCATGATGTTTTTTTGTTTTTGTTTTTGTTTTTTAATTGTTTTTGACAGAGAGAGAGAGAGAGAGAGAGAGAGAGAGAGAGAGAGAGAGAGATACAGAGACAGAGAGAAAACTGAACTCGGGGCGCTCCCCAGTTCAGCACATGGGTCCTCACGGGCCGGGGCCAGGATTCAATCCTGGGTCCCCGGTGCTGCAAAGTGAGCGCTTAACCCACTGAGCCATTCCGGCTTCCCTTTTTTTGTTGTTGTTTTTTTGTTTTGTTTTGTTTTGTTTAGCATTATAATATATTTTTAAGTCTTAAATGACACTATCATGTAAAATTTATGCTACATTATTGAAGAAATTTGATAAGAATATAATTGTTGGCCTATAGTAATGTAATAATAATATACTTTTTCCCCCAGGACACCCTCATTCGTCAGAAAAGCAAGTTCCTTTGGATTTTTCTTATTTTCACAGGATAATTTAAAATCCATTTTATCCTTTAACTTGATTTGCTCTACGTATTAGTTTTCTGCCTACAATTCATATTCTATTAAGGAGTTGTGGTTTTATAGAACAAATTATGTTGCTATCTTTATTTCAACCAAAAACAGTGCTGCCCTGGCATATTTTCACCTGAAAATTTGAGAATATATTGTACAAAATTCAAACATATTCTACTTAAAGTAAGTAATAACCTTACCTAAGAATTAAAAAAATTATGAGTACATAATAAGAACAGAAAAGGTTTACAAGTAAGTTGCTAAATTAATAATGTGCATATCCTGAGTAATCTGTGGTTTTTCTAAATGATCTAGCTTTTATCCAAACTGATGCATGTATGCATTATACTTGTGAAGAGAGACACTAGTATATGAAGTATGTCCAGAAAGTATTCATCCATGTAATATAAAAATAGAGGCATTTATGATTGGAATTTTTTTTTCTGGACAGCCCTTATACACCAACCAGTATTGTTTTCTTCTCTTTCCTCAATATTTAAAGCTTTATATTTTTGGCTGTACCATAGGATTACACTTATTTACCACTTCCAGAGCAGTTGACCTTAAGTGACTTTTTCTCAAGAAGTTTTGAATGGAAAAGACATGTGTTTCTTTTAGTTGAGTATTTATTTGATTCTGTGCAATGTTCCAAGGATCTCATATTCCTAAATGCTTGAATGTTTCTTTTGCCCAGCTACAATGGACCTGTAACATAAGAGTGGAAAATATACATTTCTAGTTTTAAATCACTAAAATTTAGGATTGCTTGTTACTATAGAGTAATTCAGTTTGTTACTGTAGTAATTGTAATTAATATACAAGCAAAACATTTTTAAAAATTAGTAAAAAACACCCCTGAAAAATATAAATCTCGATAGCTGGTGAAAAAGGAAAATATGTCATTTACAGGAGTGCTAAAATCAGAATTTCGGAAAGATACTTCTAGGACTCACTTAAAAAGTAAAAATATTATAACTATACAACTTTTATATGAAATGATTAGAGAAAGGTATAATTGATGTCTAACACTGATCCATTGTCCAAAGGAATTTTGATAGACATTGCAAAAAAAAAAAAAAGTTCTTGCTGGCTTATAGTTCTCTTAAAGACATAGCCAAGGGAAAGCTAGGATGGCTCAGTGGGTTAAGTGCTCACTTTGTAGCCTTGAAAACCGAGGATAGAGCTCCTGCCCCGGCTCATGTGAACCTATGTGCAGAACTGGAATGTGTCCTGAGCGGCCCCCATCCACCTGTGTGGAATGAAATCATGTCAAAAACTGATGATGTACAACAACTATAGCGACTACTCTGGGCCCTCCCCCTTCTCTCTCTCTCTCTCTCTGTTAAAAACAATAAAACAAATCTTAAAAAAAAAAGGACATAGCCAAGAGATTGTCAATCTCCACATGAAAGGGGCATTTCCTCTAAAAAGACCAGATTCTTGGGGAAGCTGGGATGGCTCAGTGGGTTAAGCGCTCACTTTGCAGCCCCGGGGACAGGGGATTGAATCCTGGCCCCAGCCCGTGCGGAACCATATACTGAACTGGGGAGTTCCCCCAGTTCAGTTCTCTCTCTGTATCTCTCTCTCTCTCTCTCTCTCTCTGTCTCTCTGTCTCTCTGTCAAAAATAAATAAATAAATAAATAAATAAATAAATAAATAAAATAAAATAAAAAGACCAGATACCTGATCTGATTCCAACAAGTGCATGAGTATTATTGAAGCAGTAAACAGATATTTTAAGAAAGATTAATTTGAAAATATTTAGTGTTAAAATAATTAAAATTCTTTATCTGGATGATTCTTGATTAATTCAGCACATTAGCTTTACATTTACAAAGTATTCTACTCATTTTTTTTAATATTATTATATTTTATTGTTAAATTTAATGGGGTGACATTGGTTGGTAACAATCAGAGAGTTTCCCAATGTACAAATCCACATCGTAAAGTAAGAAAAGAAAGCACAGAAAAAAAATGGTAGTATGTACTTATAAAATTCTCTAGATGTAGATGTTTTAATATATATTTATTTATTTATTTATTTTGACAGAGGAGAGAGAGAGGGAGAGATACAGAGAGAGAGAGAGAACTGAACTAGGGGAGCTCCCAGTTCAGCATATGGTTCCGCACGGACCGGGGCTGGGACTCGATCCTCGGTCCCCGGTGCTGCAAAGTGAGCGCCCAACCCACTGAGCCATCCCGGCTTCCCCTCTAGATGTAGATGTCAAAAAATAGAGAAAAATGTTTCAAAAATGAGTAGAACACTCAATGGTTTGGTATTCTACTCATTTTTGAAACATTTTTCTCTATTTTTTGACATCTACATCTAGAGAATTTTATAAGTACATACTACCATTTTTTTTCTGAGCTTTCTTTTCTTACTTTACATACTTAATAATGTTTTATAATAACTGTATTATTTTTATGGTTCTTAAAATTTATTATAAAATTATTAATTTTGTGTTAGTAAGCTTGGTAAATCAAGCATTTTGGGGGTGAATATTTTTACATTTTGTATTAGGAAAGTATAAGTCAATGTATTTTATATAATATTTAGCCAATTATTATCACTTTTTTAATTTTACATGTTTTACAAAAATGAACTAATCTGTGCAATGACTTACTAGACTCATATAGGAAGAAAGATAAACAATGCCAAAGTATAAACCTTTATTCATAAGCATATTTCACATGCATTTTATAAATATATATTAATATAATAAGCTAATGCACAGGTTTATATCATTTCCATAGAAAATGAAGACAAGCTCTACGATTTAAAACCAACCTCTTTTTTCTTAATATCATGCTAATCTGCAAATGTAAGAGGCCATTAAATAAGTACCACTAAGGGCCCAGTAGGGAAATGAAATGTCCTCCAAGCCCCTTTGCAATTTTTTATTGGCTGAAAGAAAAATATAATTTGAGCAACCTGACATGCATGAGACTGCTATAACAAGGAAAGGTCCTTCAAGGTTACCAAACATTCTGCTTCCAGAAGATCAGTCCTGATTGGACTATGATAGCCCCTATTATATAAGAACTATAGATTAAACACCAGTACACCTATTTAACATAACTAGTGGTATCATTTTTTTTTATTTTCTTATACATATAATTTGTAATTTAATTTATGTAACAAGATAAATATGGGCATAATATTTAAAAGTTGCTGAAGTATTTCTTTTACTTCTTCCAAATTTTATTATAACAGTTAATAATATATTCAGATTTGAAAAATATACATACATACACACACATATGTAACTCACAACGTAAACTCTTGATTTTATCATTTTGTAGTCTAGAAGTCATTGTTACCTCACTTTATATGTCAAGGTATAAGGTGGAATGAGATAATATACATGGTATTTTTCAGTACCATCAACCATCTGCCAGTACCTTAAGCAAGACAAAGGCTACATAAGGTGAAGAGTTTGACCCATTTAAATAATAAGATAAAGTATCAGTGTGAAAGATTCCAAGAAAGTAAGACTAGAACTTCCAAGAGTCCATAAATGATCAACTTCAGGAATGGTGGAGTGAGCACCTCAATTATAACTCTTCCACAAAAACAGTAAAAATAGTGACAGAAACCTGAAATTATTGTGAAATGCTAGGAATTGGCCAAGCCACAAAACAAATTAGGAATTGTCTCTCTAAGAGAAACTACTAAACCTCAGTAAGACAGCAGTATCTGTGATGTTTTAACCTCTCCCCCCATCATAGTGGAGCAGTAATTGTAAAGAAACAATTGTCTTTCAATCAACAGAAAGAACTTAACTATCTTGTAATTCTGTTAAATGCATCATGCTCAGAAGCGCAGTCAACATTGTGTCGAAATTTGCTGCTCTCTGTTATATCTGTATTCTGGAATGTTAATGGCTATTTTATTTGCATTCAGCATAGGAAGACGGTAGGGAAAGTCCTATTCTCAGTATATTACTAAAATAATTAAAATTTATTGTCAGTGTCACTGGTGTCTAAGGCTATGAATTTAAGCAATCAAACAATATCTTTGCTAGAGTTTAAAAAAAAATTCTGATAAACTAGATGACTACAAGCAACTCTATAAATCTATCAGATATTCCTAGGGATATAAAAGAGTATGCACAAGGCTATGTACATACCCAGAAAATATATGGGAAAATAGAAGGCCCCCACACATCTCTGACAGATGTTGAAACCCTATAAAAGCAGAAAATGAAAGTTAAAGCTGTATGGTGAAATGCCTAAAATTTAAAGGCATGCCTTCTCACACAAATGTTCTTGACAGAGAGTGATAGACCTAAAGGTGAGGTATTTTTAAAAATATGGCCAGTCATTGACTGAATTATACCAACCTTGTTCTGACTTTAGGAAGTAGGTTCAGGACAGATTATTTTTGATAAAGGATCAAAAAATATACAGTGGGTAAAAGAAAGCCTCTTCAGTAAATGGTGCTGGGAAAATGGGAAAACCACATGCAAAAGGCTGAATGTGAACTGTGATCTCTCACCATATACCAAAATTAACTCAAAATGGATTAAAGACCTCCAAATAAGAAAGGAAACAATAAATTGCATAGAAGAAAACATTGGCACTAAACTTATAGATCTGGGATTCAGGGAGGACTTTGTGAATCTGACCTCAATGGCAAGGGAAGTAAAAGCAAAAATAAATGAATGGGACCTTATCAAGCTAAAAAGCTTCTGCACTGCAAAGGAAACTATCAACAAAGCAAAGAGGCAACCAACCAACTGCGAGAAAATATTTGCAAACAATGCCTCTGATAAGGGGCTAATATAAAAAATATACAAGGAATTTGTACAGCTCAACAAGAAAAAAACAAGCAATCCAATTAAAAAATGGGCAGATGACCTTAACAGACACTTCTCTCATGAAGACATACATATGGCCAACAGATATATGAAAAAATGCTCAATGTCACTAGCAATTAGGGAGATGCAAATAAAAACCACAATGAGATACCATCTTACACCTGTTAGAATGGCTATAATCAACAAGACAAAGGATAACAAATGCTGGAGAGGCTGTGGAGAAAAAGGAACCCTCATACACTGCTGGTGGGAATGTAAACTGGTACAACCACTATGGAAGGCTGTATGGCAATTTCTCAAAAAATTAGGAATGGAATTACCATATGACCCAGCCATCCCTCTACTGGGCATCTACCCAAAAAACCTGGAAACCTTAATCTTTAAAGATGTGTGTACTCGCATGTTCATTGCAACACTGTTCACAGTGGCCAGAACATGGAAACAACCAAAATGCCCTTTAATAAATGACTGGATAAAGAAGATGTGATACATTTACACAATGGAATACTACTCAGCAATAAGAAATTATGAAATACAATCATTTGTGACAACAGGGATGGGCCTAGAGTCCATCTTATTAAGCGAAATAAGTCAGACTGAAAGAATCAGGAAACATATGACCTCACTTATAGGTGGAATATAAAACTGAAAGTAACAAAGACACAGAGACCTATGGACACACTCAATAGCTGGGTGATTGCCTGAGGGAAGGGGAGGAGGGGGGAAGGAGAGTGGGAGGGGAGGCTGGAGAAGGCACCAGCATTATGGACACACTCAATGGTTTGGTGGTTATCTGGAGAGGGGGAAGGAGGGGGGGCGGGAGAGCTGGGGATGGGGGGAGTGGGCACCAGATATATGGTAATGGAAAGGGAGCTGATTCTGGCTGGTGGGCACATGATGCGATGCATGGGTGATGTGATGTGGACTTGTACATCTGGGAACTGTCTAAGTGTTGCTAATCAATGTCACCCTATTAAATTTAACAATAATAATAATATAAAAAAGAACATCTCTGAAGGATATAAGAAACTAGTGACTGTAGTTATCTCTGGAGAGGAAAAGAGTGGCTGAGGAATAGAGTAGGTGAAGAATTCCTTATGTTGTAAACTCTTGCTGCTTTTGAACATTTTTATTATATATGTGTGTTACATATTTCAAGAATTGAATATAATAACACAAATTAAAAAAAAGCTCATACTATCTTTTTATATGCACCTATGTAATTATCTTTTTAGCAGTTTTCACTATTTTTTTGTGTGTGGATTTGAGTTACCATGTAGTTTTCTTACATTTCAACTTAGTATTTCATGCAAGTTTATTACTGACAAATTCTCTTAAGTTTTTTGTTAATCTGAAAATGTTATTATCTCTTTATTTTAGAAGGATAATTTAGCCGCAAATGAAAATTTTGGTTGATAGTTTCCATATTTTAAAACTTTGGGGGAAGCTGGGATGGCTCAGTGGGTTAAGCGCTCACTTTGCAGTGCCAGGGAC